>WAAG01003111.1:5786-18121 GCA_013390105.1 Tichodroma muraria
TTTTTTTTTTTTTTTTTTTGTGCTTTGAAAGCACATGTTCTAGCTCTACATGACATATAAAACACTTGGTCCTATTCATTACAAGATATCGAATCTACTTGTGAAATCCAGGAGCATTTAAGTAAAACCAAGTACAGAATCAATAAGCAGTCATTAAAATAACCACAGAGGTTCACCAGCACGAGCAGGTAGGGTGTTAGGAGTTCAATATCCTGGAATTAAGAGTGCCACAAAGAATTCATGAACTAGCACATTCATCAGCTTTTTCACATGCCTAACAAGATTTTGTTGGGTGTGCATTTCCACAGCAAATTTTAAAAATCATTTAAGTTTCTTAACACAAAAAGAGAAAAATTGCAAGCAATTAAGAAAAAGGAAGAAGGAAAAAAAAGTCATTTGGGACCTTCCTGATGAAAAACATTTTCATTACTTTGATATGACGAGGACAAGCGGGAATGTGAATTTTCAAACTGATAGAGGGCAGGTTTACATTGTATATTAGAATGAAATTCTCCTCTGTGAGGTTGGGGAGGCCCTGGCACAGGGTGCCCAGAGAAGCTGCAGCTGCCCCTGCATCCCTGGAAATGTCCAAGGCCAGGCTGGATGGGGCTTGGAGCAGCCTGGAATAGTGGAAGGTGTCCCTGCTCGTGGCAGGAGAAGGAATAAGATGAGCTTTAAGGCCCCTTCCAACCCAAACTGTTCTGTGATATCCTGGGTTCAGGATGTAGCTACCCTCTGTCCAGAAAGAGATTCTCAAAGAGCCAAGAGAAAATCAAACATCCACATCCTTCATAATAACACCAAAAATAAGAAATGGACAAGAAAAGAACACAAAATCCCCCAGTCTACAACATGACTGGTGCAATAAGAGCCAACCCCATCATCTCTTGAGTTTCCAGCCGAAATAAAACATATCTGTAGTACTTCAAGGGATAGAAATAAATAACTTGAACTAGAAGATAAATATTCATGCGTGTTTAATTCATACACATCTCCTGAAAACATCAAACTGCAGTGTTTCATCTCTGAATGAAAGCTTCAGCAAGGATGAATCTTAATTGACTCATGAAATTAGGTTACCAGCAACATTGGATCTAAAACATCTACAAAAATTAGCCAAGAAGCAAATTTAATTGGCAATTTAGATTAACTGCTACGCACTTAAAATCTCTTCAGCCAGAGAACAGCCACACAGACGGCAGAAACCAGGAGAGGATTTTCTTTACCAAGTGAGATTTGTTTCTTATTCCAAAGTTTGAATGTAATACCATCTGCCAGATGTCTTGGCAAGATAAAGCTCTCTCTGCAACCACAGCAAGGGAAGGGCAACTTCCTTCTCAAATCTGTTAAATAAAGTGCAGAGAGGCTGAGTGAAGAGGATCAGCTGAACACTCGGCCCACTGTCACTTTTCCATTTCTTTGGAGACTGCAGCTGTCCCTACCACAGGCTTTTATGTAGTTGGGAGTTATTAAATGGCCTGGGGACAGTTCAGTGCCAGCACTTGAAACAATGATGACAACAAACTGAACATCTGAAAGGTCAGCTTTGAACAAATGAGCTGACCGATTTATGGCAGGCAGAACCATGTTCTGTTCTCTCAGAAATACCAATTTTTGGTGATGTTTCACAGGAATTAAGAGACACTGAAACACTACAAGTCTGGCTTTCAAAGGAGTAAAGGCCACAAAACTTGTTTCTGCATCAGAACAAATGAGCAATTGTCCCACACACTAATCAATGCCCCAGCCCACAGCTTCAGTGTCGCTACCAGAAGCATCCTTTATTCAACATAAAAATTGTAAAGATGAATGTGGACAGAAAATATCCTCCCAGAATAGTGCTCAATTACCTATGGAATCAATGGCTATTCCCCACTTTCACTTCAGCCAAAAATTCTGTTCCACAGCCAAGGATACTGGCTTGCAGAACTTCCTTCAAATCTAACAAACAGACCAAGGAAACTTGATTCCAGCAGATTAGTAATTTTTGATGCAAAACAATTCATTGAAATTCATACAGAATTCTGTAAATGTTCTCCTTTCTTAACACTGCCTCAATATCTGACACATTTTTCCACCTGAGAGCATCTGGCACAGCATTTTTCAGACTCTGTAACCTTCCCTTGGAAACTATTTCATGGCCCATGACTGTAAAAAATGACAAAATGCAGTTCTGCACACCTCTCCACACATGATTCGTAATGCTAGGTCTGATCAGGAGTGATAAATCACCTCATTTCCAGCCACACTGTTAAAAAAAAATAAATCACTCAATACTGTATTGTAAAACTATAGTTATTTCTTAGTTGTTTCCTGGGGATCTGTTTTATCTTGCTTGTAATAGAGAAGGTGGGAAGTAATCAATAACTCCAAGCACGGTGGCCTTGGACACAAGTGTCAGTAGATACATAATTAATCATTTAGGAACACTTCTCTGAAGATAAAATTAAGAATGCTTGGGTATTTCTCATCATAATGCAACCACCCCTGCAAATTGATCACTGAAGCTTATGAACATGAAGAGAGTTACAGCATAAAACATCACTGGAGAAAACCCCTAAAACAGCAAAAATAGTTATAAGTTTAAGTTCATGATCTTCCTCCTCAAAGGCAGCTTTGTCTCTGTGGTCCAGACAGATGCAGGTTTACATTTATTCTGCACAAGCTATTTTACAAATAATTTTCACAGAGGCCCTTTGACAATTATGGTAGAAATTATACTGCAAATAAAGCAGGAGGATGACAGTGACTAACCCACTGCAAAGCCCTACAGCATAAGAAACCATATTTTTATGCCTACCACCAACTCCTCACACACAGATTCCACAGCATGAGCTCCTGCACACAGCTAACAGACTATTTGGGGGGGAGGGGGTTAAGATGATACCACAAATTGGCAAAAGCTTTAGGAAGTCAGAGTTTATGTTATGACTGAATTTCCTTTAAAGCTGCATTTATAGTAAATACCTACTGAATTCCAGTATAAGGTTGCTACTCCATTTGCTGTTGTCAAGACATTAAAAAAATAAAACAAAATGAACTCTGACTCCTCAAGACAGGACAAATATCTCCATTTAGAGCCCAGTTGTAATAAACAATCCACCCAGCTATCTGCTCAGTAACATTAACCCACTTGGGCAACCGAACGCGCACAGCACCTTGTTTAAAACAAAATGAGAGCATGTAAACAAAATTATTTACACCTCTGAAGATGGGGAGGATTTTTGTTCCACTACTAAACAACCGCTCAACAGTTTCATTGCTCTAGTGCAAAACCTAGGAAGAGCCCATGCACGGGGCAGCTCTGCTCTCCTGAAAAAGTTCTCCTTTCCGTCAGCACATGCTGCTAAAGGGCCTGTGCTGATGAACAGGCTGGTGAGAGAATTTCTCTGCAGCCTTAACACACACAGGTTTCATCACCGAGAGCTATTAAAGGGATTCTCATCCTCACTTGATTGCCCTGACATCGTGGGGAGCTGAGGAGCTGGTTAGTGAGTTAGGGAGCTGAACAAGAGTGATGTGAACCACAGACGCCTCAGAATTCACACACTTTACCACCCTCAACCTCCACTGCCTGTAACTATCACTAGAATCAAAACACAGTGAGATCTACTAACAGATTCTTTTCTGAGCCCTAAAAAATTTACTCAGAAGTGTAAAAATAATGCTAGTAAAAATATAATTAAGTTATTTATCCAGGCATGAAAACACATTTCTTGACAAATACCCTAAGCATGCAAATTCTGCAATACCCCTAAGGTTCACAGCATCCCAAGAGCCTTTATCTCACCCAAAACTGACCAGCACAGCAAAGGAACTGGACTGGAGCAGGAACAGCACAGACCAATTTGGTCTAACACCAAGCACAGCCACTACATGTACAACAGAGCAAAGACAGTTCAAGTGTGGGACTACAAAACCAAGAGGGCCAAGATTGAAAGGTCCAGCTCTGTTTCTGCAGCTGCAGGGACAATTCACCTTTTGTGTACCCTCCTTCCCACCAGATGGATAAACAAGCCCAGGAAGACAACACTCTGCAGCCTCTGCGTTTTCTGAATGGAGAGCTGCTGCAATCTACTACAAACCTGTCTCATTAAATTATGTGCATAATAAAATATACTGAATTAATCTAAATGATCTGTCTAGACCAGCAAATGAATTTCCAATTGCAACTGTATTTAAGGAAAGAAAAAAAAAAAAAATCAAGTTTAAGTAAGNTATGTGCATAATAAAAGATACTGAATTAATCTAAATGATCTGTCTAGACCAGCAAATGAATTTCCAATTGCAACTGTATTTAAGGAAAGAAAAAAAAAAAAATCAAGTTTAAGTAAGTTTAGTCTATTCTCGTAACTTATTGATCCTGAAAATTAAGACATTATCTTTGTGCACTGAATCAACAATACATTTTTAAAGAGTATAACTGAAAGTTATGGTAAGCCACATTTGACACATTCTAATTGCTTGTTGCTCTCCTGCAACTTGCTTTCACAAGCCTTTAAGGATACAAAGTAAATAATTACATCATCATACATTTGTCTGGACAGTTAATTATTAAGATGCAAGGATTGAGATAATGAATTCTTGAATTCCAGGTTCTGTGGTGGTCTATTCCATAAAATAATAAAACCCAATAAAGATCTGCTATAAAGCATAACCTCTATTTTCTTGCAACAGGAAAAACATCAAAGTCCCCTGTCTCCAAAGTGGCAGACACAGGTGACCAACTTGTTCCTTGCTCTCACTTTCCAATTTATTCAGCTTGGAGAAGATACCCATGTGATCAGCTACGTATTTGCAAGCTCAGCAACAACATTCAAGTTCTTGAGCACTCCACATTTAACACATACTCTTTGCACGCCTCATTTTGTGCATTTCTTCCAAGAATTGTGAGAACCAAACATTTTAGTTACTTCACAAAGAAGAGACTAAGCATTTTACAACATCATACCAGTGTCAAATACAGACATTTCTTATATCTCCATGAGGCAGGTGACAAAACTGATGCTGAGTGAAGGACTAGAAAAATGGCACCTTGTAAACAGAAGGCCTAGATATGAACAGCATGATGTAACATTGCATTTGTGCAAGGACAAGCTACTTCAAATACCAAAGCTAATAAACTATCTGCTTAAAAATTCAGCGTACTTGCAGGCTAATCTTGCTTTCAAACAATAGCAAAAAAAAAAAAAATCATCTGACTGGCACTACAAACAGTGCTTTAAAAATATAGCCTTATCAAAGCAAAAAAAGCCTGATTGGGACGTTTTCCAGCCAGCACTAAGATAACAGAAAGCAAAGCTTTCCACCTTTGTTCTAGGTCAGCATATGTGAACTTCACACAGTAGAATTCACAAGAAAGACTGAAAGAAACACCGGTTTCAGTCATAAGACCTGCCAGCAAGTATGTACCATGGAAAGCAGTAACAGTATTAAAAGGGACTTAAAGAAACCATCCAAGAGTGGAAATGATCTTCTGCGATCAGTTACCAAAAATGTCAGCAAACAAATAACTAATAACCAAACTGCTTTCCAATATTTCATCAACTGAAACCTTTAACCCATCTAGTCTTTAACTACCTGTAGGCACAGGGTTTGTTGTTTAATCACCATTTTCTATCTCAAACTTTTGCATTCTGTTTCTAAGATTATTTTTTTGACATGGCTGAAGAGCCAATTCTGGAGGAAGAATGCCGTATTTTTTCCTGGACAGCAGGCATCTCAGCATTTCCTTTTGAGGACTTCCTGAAGTTCCAAGTTCATCGTGAGGTGCTGTTGGTTCAGGAAAGCAACAATAAGAATCACTCCTGATCCTCTCCCCTCAGCTTTCTGTCACGTGGCCAAACATGTATGTTTGACAACTATTTTAAGAAAAAGCTCTATTTACTGTAACTGAAAACCCAAGGGGTTACTTAGGGGGAAAATCAGCGCTCAGAATTTCTTGCTTCCATGCTAGTTTAGCCAGTTCTCCTACTCCCATCCCACGGCACAGCGTTGCATGTTTGGAAGTGACCCAAGTCACTGCTTCCAGAAATTGCCCTGAGGATTTAGAAGTCCCTGAGCACGCTGGTGTAAAGTTTGTTAAGATGATAACACACGTGGCTGCCCCCAGATGGCAACACGAACGGGGATTTACAGAACTTCGGAAGGTTAAGTTGGAACGATCAAATTTATTTTCCCTTGCATGCAAAGCTTTAGAAAAGGAAACACTATGGGAAGAGTGGTGCAAATCAACGCTGCAGATCCACCATGTTTCCTTTTTACCTTTTCTAGAATCTCAAATAAAGGCTATGCAATTTAGCTGAGAAAATTCACAGTAAAATGGGAGAAGTATCTGCACTCAACATGCTTTGGCAGATACTTCTGAAGCACAAGGTTATGGCACACATAAAAGCCAGGAGGTGATTTTGAAACTACACTTGAAATTCTGGCCTGCAAGTCCTGCACAGTAACAAACTGCTTCCAAAAGGAGTCCTGAATCCAAGCATACAGAGAGCACAAACATGATCAATAACCAAATCAAATAAGTGGCATCTTATACCTTTATTACCATGCAGAAGTTCTGGTGGCATGTTATTTAAAAAAAAGCCTTTTTTCCTGCTATTTTTCCCATCCTGCTTGTCTCCTTTTCTGAAAGAGAAACATCGAGTAGGTAACTGAAAAACAAAATCAAAAAAAATGCCAACCTCAAATAAACCCCAACTGCTCCCTGTGCTTCAGCTGTGACCTAAAAGGCCCCTTGAGGCTCCGGCACTGTGCTGAAACTGAGCCCAGCACATTCCTCTGGGGAGCCGGGTGTCGTAGACTCCTTTGCTTAACTACCCAGCTGCAAAAGCAATCGGGAAAATATGGTAAAATTAGAAAAAGCCCAACGCTGGCGCTGACGGAGCTGCACTGACCCGCACCCTCTGCACAGCAACGTCCTTCAGCCCCGCTCCCCGCCCGGCCCAGGGAGCCCCATGGATGGGGGCAACGGGCCGGGCTCAGCCCTGGATGGGATCGCGGCACCGGGCACGGCTCTGCACCGAGGGGAACCACAGCAGCGGGCAGGATTCACAGCAGCGGGCACGGCTCTGCACCGGGCACGATTCACAGCACCGGGCACGGGCTCAGCACCTCACCCCGACGATGCAGCACGGGCCTGCGGCCCGCAGCGCCCCGAGACACCCCGGGCGGGTCAAGGCCCCCTCGGCCACCAGGACGCGAGAGAAGCGTTGGGGCAGCCGCTCCCCCGCCCGCCCCCGCCGCACTGACAGCGCGGCCCGCGGCCCGCTGAGAACGGGACCCCCAAGCCGCGCCCGAACGGGGTGAGGGCGCTGGGGCCGGCGAGGGGAGCGGAGGCCTCGGGGTAGCGGAGCGGGGAGAGGAGCGCGGCGGTCCCGGCCCGCGGCGTTACCTGCACCGGCTCCAGCGACGGCACCGCGGACACCGAGGCGGAAGTGCGGCCCTGGCCGCGGTGGATTGACAGGCAGCTCCACCAATCGCAGAGCGCGGCCGCGCCCCGCCGTTGCCGAAGCGACGAATCATCTCCCCCGTCCCGCCGCTGGGAGGCGGGGCGAATGCTAATGAGGCGCCTAGCCTGACCGCCCCGGGCCGCGCCACCGCTGGGGAGACCTCTGGCCAATGGCGCAGGGGATATGCAGATGAGGGCGTGGCTATGCAGATGAGGCGGTACCGGCAGCCCCCGGGGCGCGGGGACGCCTCACCGAGCGGGTTCCCAGACGCTTTTGGGGAACCCTTGGCACGAATGACCGCCTTGTGGCTGCTCTTACCTGTGGGATTTGTGGGACATTTGAACGAACAGCTGATTTTAGACTGTAAATTTAGCTCGCTGTAACCTCTAAAATAAAATACGTCATCCTCAAAGATAGTTGAAAAGGAGGTTTTCGTTTTTCTTTTCTTAGTTTCGTGGTGTTTCCTAGGGGTGGGAGCCTTCAGCTGCCTGTTACATATAACTGCTGTAACTGGATGAGGGATAATATGAAATCAAGCAGATTTGTGGGGTTATATAACTTGCAGGCCAGCATCCGTGTGATTATGAATTCATTCATTCCATTGACATCATTCCTGCTCTGTCACTCGGAGCAACTCAATGGACACCTCAAAACCCCAGAGAAACAGTCCACAAAGCCATGTGTGAGCATGAAATGGTAGGGAGTGAAAGAGGGAGATGAGACACAATTACTTATCGTCAAAATTATCTTCTCTTACCATTGACTCAGCTCTCAGTGCAAAGCAAATATGGGGATGAGCAGATTAATTCTGCAGCAGAAACTCGTTCATCAGAGGTGGATACAGATGTTCTTTAACAAGAGAATGGCTGCAAGGGCAGTGGGGAAAATCATCACAAAATCTGAACCACTCTTTGCTGTGGAGTTCCCTCCTGCCATCCCCAAATACTTTTGCTGGCACACACTGTTGATTCTGGAGTATTACTCACCCCTAAATGGGCTGACAGCTCCTGGCCATCAGCCACATGCTGACAACATACGAGACACGAATTAACAGTGATAATGCTCCTTGCTCTGGCACAAGTGTGAGCATTTAATGAAATCTCCACGGGGAATTTCTCACACGCGTTGGGATTGAGTGTTTTGGGGTGGGCACAGCTGCCTCCAGGGATATCTGTTGGTCCTTCTCAATCCAGTCTTGCCTTACCCACATGTTGTTTCACCTCTTCATTTGCCCAAAGTTGCTGGACTCATCTTTAGGGAGTACAAATCTTTGGGACTAAAGGGTAATTTGTATCACTCTGAATATGTTTACAAGGTTTTCCTGATTTGCCCAGAAATGCATTTTTTTCCCTGTAAGCTCCAATTCAGCTACTCCTCTTGGACTGCTTGACTGTATAAGTCTCGACATGAAGCACAGAAATATTTCTGCTGCAGCTTTTAAGCAAAGCTCCACAAACAGAAAGTAATCAAGAATTTAAATTATTATTTTCGGACAGTGCAGGCCTTTGTCATGACTAAGCAGCTAATCTGGAAGACTTCTCCAAAAGGACCATGGCAAGACAAATCCACTGATTAAATGATGGAGATACATTGAATTTTTGTAGCTTTTTCTAGTCTTAATTGAAGGCATGGGCATCCTTCTCCAGGCCAGATTGTAAGCATTTCAGCTAGATTTCCATGCTTAGCAAAAATGAGGATAATTGACAATTTCTTCCTATGTTAAACATTCAGGGGCCATTCTCTAGCAATCAAACACCATAAAACCCCAAAACTGGACAGGGAGAAGAATTTAACTCTGTATTTGTCTCCCTTCTGCATTGGCAGTGGGAGAAGAGAGCATTTACCTTCTAAAGGAGATGGCACAGAAGTTTTGCCTTCTTGGCAAAATTTTGCAATGTTAAAGTAATTAAACAGGGGGTTTACATTAGAAAGTATTGGGCAACTGTCTCAGGCATAGGTGTAACCATCAGCTCCACCTATAATAAACCCAACTGCTTCCCTCCTGTGGAGAAACACAATCCACTTAGAAAACTGATCCCAGCAAACCTTGTCACTGCAGCAGATTTGGGAAACCTGAATGGTGATACAAGGGCAAAATGGAAAACCAAAAAAATCTAGAGATGTTGATGTAGAGATATTGCAAGGAAATGTGGCACGTTGCAGCAGAAATACTGATTGTCAGCAGTCAATCCACCAGCCATTGTACGTAGGCAGAGACAAAGGCCTCTTCCCTCCTCCTCCAAATCATCCAGTAGCCAAAGCAGTCACTCAGTCCCAACATGTTCGGGCAAGTTGTCCAGCTCTGCCATGGGAAGCTCTTTTTTAGCCTGTGACTCCTTGCCAGGGAGTTTCTAAACCAAACCCATTGGTTTAGTGAAGGCTCCAGCATCTCCAGCTCGGTGCTGCATGTCCCTCCTCAGGCCGGAATTCCCAGCCCCCCGTGCCTGCACAGCCTTTCAGAGCCACAGCAGTGTCCCTACAGCTCTGAGCCAAATGTCCTTGGAAATGCTCCCTGCGCTCCTGTTCACCAACAGCTTCACCTCAGAGGAGTGAGGGGCTTGCCCACACTTGAAAGATTATTTGGATTAAGGGACAGTGTGAACTGAAAGCAGAATGGGAATCCCAAAATATCACTGGGCAAAAAAAGCCCCAAGTTATCAAAGCAGTTGATGGAAGAGTTTTCAAGGTTTCTCTCTTCCTGCATCGCCATACGAGTGAGCCAGACACCGCTCTGCAAAATGGGAAACATCCAAATCTTCCGTAATCCAAATAATAAAGATTTCCTCCTGCAGTCTACTTCATTTTAAAAGACAGGAATTTTGAGTTCTATTGGCAGTAATAGAGCGTTTTGAGCTGCTGGCACTGAAAAAGGGAAGATAGTGTGAAAGAGCTACAGTCACAGAAATTTATTTAATATAAGAAAATATTAAAAAAGCAGACATTGGTAATACTGATAAGGCTGTAATGAAAAACGTGGTAATGCTGAAACCACATGAATTTTAACCAGTACCTTGAAGAAAAGCAATTCAAGAGAAAAAAGAATCTGTAAATAATGAGGAACATGGCAAAAGCTGAATAAGTAGAAATAGCCAGTCTGTTAAAAGGCTGAATAAGCATGTTCTTTGTAATGGCATGGAAAGGAAAAGACACAACAGCCTGTATCCTCCGCTTCAGTGATAATTTCCCTGGGAGCTGCACCCATTCAGCTGAAGGCAATTCAGGGTCTGAGCCACTTCCATTCAACATAAAATTAAGTTTTGAGGATCTCTGTGGTCAAAGTTGTGAAGGCTTAGAAACCTGAGAGTGCAAGGGGCTTTCTGCAGGAAGCCAGAAAGCTTGTTAAAAACATGTTTTCTCACAAAGTCTAGACAGAATCACAGGATTGTTAAGGTTGGAAAGGACCTTTAAGATCATCAAATCCAACTGTCACCACCATGTTCAGCATTAAAATGTGTCCTCAAGTGCCATATCCATAGGCTTTTGGAATATGTGATGTACTCCTCTGCTGAACCCTGAAATCTTCTAGTTCCATGTATGACTTCTGGTGCTGGAAAATCCTGTTCCTGGAGCTGAGTAGAGATGAGCAGGAGTATGTGCTCAGGATAAAAATATTTGGTCCAAAGCTCACTTTAGTACTCACAAGTAGCTCACTTTCACATATCATCTTCCCTGGGATGGAAGTCCATGGGGTTTCTGCATACTCATGGCAGGGAAGATGGGGATACATCAGATTTAACTCACAGCTTCAATCCTTCACACACCTGTATGGGATTTGGGAAGCTCCTTAGGGGGATACTGTGGAACCTGACTTTTAGGAACCCCACTCCCAATAAGGGCTGGTACACGTGAACTTCAGCCTGAATTCCAGGAGCAGATCTGAAGAAAATTTATTTTACCAACGCCTATGCACCACTGCTGCCAGTTGATCTGTCTTTAGTTAGTGATGCTTTATGTGCTAATAGGTGTTTATTTGTCAAACTTAGCCACAGAAGCATCTTATTTAGAATTAATTCCCACATCTGGGTTTAGCTACGTGTACAGCAGCAAGGCAAGTAACCCCTGTAATCTTGGGACCACATTTCCTTATGTGGTGGCAATAGATCAATTCAGCAGCTCGTGAGAGGCTTCTTTCTGGAAACTCAAGTCAATAGAAGTTAATTATACTTACTGAGGCAAGGTCAGAATTGACGTGGGAGAAGAATTTAACCTTTTTGAGTGCTTCCTTGGTAACTTCCCTGTGTCACCAGGATCTCGCTCAGAGAAGCAGCTGAGCAGGGTGGGTGTGCACGAGGCAGAGAGAAGGAAAGCTCCTCACAGACAGCAGTGGAAGGGATATTTCCTTTTAGATATTCCCTGTGCTGGGTTAGATAGATTTCTACCGCCCAGGTTAGATGTTACTGGTTTGGCTAATTTAATTTCGTTATTCACTAAATTCAATGCTGTTGTTTCAGTAGCACAGCCTTTCCCTGAGGCAGCATCAGTTCCCTCTCCATTTTGTTGGCTTTTTGGACGAAGGGGCAGCAACGAAATGCTCTCTGTGGCATGCACATGTATTTTCCAAGTGTTCCTGATGACACATCTGCACTGTGCCCCCCTGGCAGAACTGCCAGGGCTGCCAGAGTTCACAGCGCAAAGACAACTGCCCTGACACCCCGGGTGCCACCTCCTCACGATGCAGCAGAGAGCTCAGGTACCTACTGATCCCAGGAACGGACTCAGGACAGCTCAACCCTGCAATTTTGAAAAAAATCCCTGGATTTTAACCCTATGACTTCTGACAAACAGCAACACCTACAAAAAAAAAAAAAAAAAAAAAAAAAAAAAAAAAAAAAAAAAAAAAAAAAAAAAAAAACACCCTGTATAAAAAAAAAATTGACCAAG
>WAAG01003111.1:18588-33399 GCA_013390105.1 Tichodroma muraria
AAAAAAGAGGTACTGAAGTAAATAAGATATTTGAGCATGAACAAAAAGAAAAAAATCAGATCCTGTCCCAGATCCTGTCCCAGATGGAGTTGGGAAGTTTGGCTCTGGATCTGAAGGCTGCTACACAAGAAATCCCCGACAGGCAGACAAACTAATGTGCCTCCCTCGTCAGCTTCTGTGTCAGCTACAGCTGACTCTATTTACTTTTAGCCCAGAGAAGGAACTGGGAGCAGAAGGAAAAGAAGAGAAACCTTCATTGATATTCACAATGCTGTCTTACATGATCAGCATTATTTTTGTCCAAGGAAGCTTTTTCAGAAAATGGGAGAAAACAAGTGATGAGGTGGAAGAATGGCCGTCAGAGCGAAAGAAAGGACCCTGTTGTGGAGGAAGGAGTTTGTTTTATTTTGTATTAAAATACCATGAATCATTTTGGTTTCTGTTTGTATATTGGGTATCAGAAGAGTGAGGTGGACTCAGTCTGAAAAAATTGACTTTTTTACCATAACTAAGCTAAATGTCAGATTTGACATCTCTAACGATGAAGATGGGTTGGTGGAAATTGCCGCTCATCCTGATGGCGAAAATCCCCTCTTGTCCCCAATTCCATGCAAAATATATGATGTCCTGAACCCAAAGCACAGCCCTGCTCCGGACCACGGGGGAAAATCCGGGCACTGAGCTTTGGCGGGAGAGCTCCTGCGGTGCCTGCCTGGCCATGCCAGCGCTTCCCAAGCCCCGCGTTCCCGGCCATCCGGCCCCACGGCAGCAGGAAGGAGCCCTGCCAGCTGGCTGCCTGCTAAGGCTTCCCAGCAGCGAGGGACCGTTCCGCCTGCAGCACTGATTTCACATTTCCATGGATTCCTGTCTTCCAGGGATGGGAAGCTGGAAGGAGGAGAAGCCGCTTTACCTGTGCGCGGCCGCTCTGGATGCGAAAATTTGCATCACTCCAGCCCTGCTGCTCTGAAGGGGATTTTGCAGGTTCTCTCTCCTCGTTTACACCGAGTGAGGGATTCTCCCTGGCTGACAGACCTCAGTTTTGGCTCCACGGCACTTACACTGCTGGGAATTATGTCCAAGAAGGCACGACTGACAGGAAGCTTCTAATTGACCACGATGTGATTCATTGTAAGGCTTACACTCTCTGAGTTAAAACAGCATCACTAAAAAAATGAAATCACTGAAACCCCCGGCTGTCTGGCAGTCAAGTGCCCCAGGAGCCTTGACGTGCTGTTGTGGGATGGCCAGGGCTGTTTGCTGCAGGTGCAGCTGGGCTGGAGCTGCTGCAGCCCCTCACACGCAGCTCAAGCAGGGTCCAGCAAAGGCTCTCCATATGCAGCCACTTGTTTTTTGGAAGTGGCTTTGCACAGGCCAGGAAAAACAGCCCTTCTGTGGGAGCATGGAGGCAGAAGGAGTGACGACTGAGGCAGGAAGGAGTGGGGTGAGGAAGGAACAAACGAGCCACACATTTCCTCAAATTAGTCATAGAATTATAGGATAGTTTGGGTTAGAAGTTTTGGTCTATCCCCCCTGCAATAAGCAGGGGCACCCTCAAGTAGACCAGGTCGCTCAGAGCCCTGTCCAACCTCACTTTGACCAGTTCCAGGGATGGGACATCCATCACTTCTCTGGACAACTTGTTCTGGTATTCTACCATGCTCATTGTCATTTTTTCCCTAATGTCTACACTGAATCAATCCTTTTTTAGTTTCAAAGCATCACCCGTCCTTGGCAGTGCTCAGAACAGCTCTGGGAGTTCTAACCTGGAGAGGGATGAGTTTGGATCAGCCCTATGCCAAGAGAGAAAACACAAGTGCCCTTTCAGCCAGGGTGAACTTTATCAGGTTTTTAGTAGGAAAAAACCATTATCTGTTCACAAGAGCAGTCTTGTGAGCACATGCACTCTGCACATGCTCTCACTGCTTCAGGCAAACAGAAGTGGAAGGACTTTTTCCTATCTTTTGTGTGTGCAGCCGCTATTTAATGTAAATGTACTTACCAGGAATTGAATAACTCCCACACCAGTAATTTTATACCCATCCAACATTTAAATTATGAATGCAATAATCTGCAGTACCACGACTCACAAGGCAAGGCTAGAATTCCCGAGGCAAGAATAGTCTATATTTAGACCTTTGCAGCTGAAATTTTGACTAGATATAGAAATTTGCTCCCCTCTGCTGCCTCAGGGGTTAATTCACGTGCAAAGTTTCAGGGTTTTGTTTTTCTGTCATTCAGGGGGTCAAACCTGAAACCAGCAAAACAAACAAGCTGCTTTCGTGGGAAGAAGTACAGGAAGAAATCCCCGTGCTCTTGCCCGGGTGAGGGATTGCCTAACAGGGTTGCTCTGAGGCAGAGGAGTGATGAAATTGGTTGTTCCTCTGAGAACATCCTCTGGCTGGGCTGTGACCTGGCTCAGGAGTGGTGTGCGTTCTCCCTGAGCAGGGGTTGTGCTGGAATCATTCCATTTTTAGTCCATGTAGCTGGCAGCAGTTTCACAGAAGATGCTCCGGACTCATATTTGCAAGTGCCATTTAAAATCTTGGGGTTTTTTCTTCACTATGTTTCTTAAGTGTTTTTTTTTTTAATCTATTTCAGGGACTTGGTGTTTTACTTGTTGCTTTTCTTCTCTGTGGTACAGAGGAGAGACCAAAGCAGTGCAAAACTCGTTTCCCTCTGTGTGTGGCAATAGCAGAAAATGAATGAGAGAGAGAGAAGGCTCAGATGCACCCCAATAATCAGAAGCTCTCTTCTGCTGGGCCCCATGAAGAATCTGTGTCATCCAGACATGGAGGCAGCTCTGGTTCAGGCTGAGCAGCTCAGGGTTTTGTCACTTTTTGTGTCACATAAAGGCATTTATCAGCAGGGCTCGTAATATCTTGTGGGTAAGATGTCCTTCCAAATGAGGACCATAGTAATGTTCTCCATGCCAAGCTCTGTCTGGAATCACAGCCTGGTGAAAAATCCCAGCCCTGGCACTCTACTCCCTTGACAAATCGCCCCACAGTCATTCCTTGATCAAAGGCTGCCAAAATGGGAGCTCTAACACCACCCTGCCTGCCCAAACCCAGCTGAGTGGCTGCTTGGTGACAAGTGTTAAACACAGTTATTTTGCCTCTGAATATCATCTGTGGACCATGTACAGAAAAAGATGCTAAATCTCTGTCTCCCAGTGCCCTATGAAAGGCTCAGAGTAGGCTAGCAGAGTAGGTGGACATTAATTTCCTCTCCTCTGCAAAGTAATGCACTGCTTTCCCTGATGCCATCAGGCTTTGGTTGTGCTTGAGGGAAAAAAAATATTTAAAAAATGAAAATTTTGTGGCAAATCAAGATGCAATTCTTTTAAAACATTGTCTTTTTGAGAGGTAACAGCAACAAAAATTACATGAAGATCAAAGAGAAAAGAGGCTGTGCTCAAGGATAACTCAAAAATAATATGGGGCAGTTGCCGAGCAACTCTCCAATGCAAAGTATTGCTATTTTCTGGTCCCTTCCCCCATCTGCACAAGAGGGATGGTGTCTAGTACTGGTCAAAGAAAAAGTCTGTGTGATTGCCTGGGTACAGTTAGATCTAAGGTCTTTGCAAACAGCTCCTATCAATCAGCCTTGAGCCATTGATCTTACATCTAAAGCGCTTATTGAAAAATAAATTATGGCTTTTTTGATCTAATCCACTATTAAGGATTCCTTTCTTCCTTTTTGAGGCTGGGTAAATAAAATTCTTCCATCAGAACTTGCTTAATAATTATGCTGGACACACAGTGGACCAAATCCTGAGGGTGAAGCAAAGCGAGGACTCAGAAGCTAAAGGCTGATTTCTTTTTCTCTGGTCGTTTCTTTTTTTGTAGGAAGAGCTATTCTTTAAGCGGGCACTGCAGAGTGCCAAATGCATTCCAATAATCAGGGTATTGTCTGTTATCTGGCTCGAGCTGAGAAGCACATGTGCCACAGGGATCTGCCCGCTGCAGAGTGGTACCCGAGCACTTCACCTTTCTCCTCCCACAGCGGGTCCGTCCTTGTCCTGCTTTTGTGCAGCTGCTGGCACTTGGTTCCAGATGCAAAAGTGCTTTTTTCCTTTGAGGAGAGATTGTCAGTATCCACCCGTGGGGATCCTCCAGCATCAAGATTGCACTGAGACCGTCAGATGGAGGGGCAGATGCCGTGACAGCTCCATAGCAGGGCTGGGACACAGCTCAGGTGGTCGCCGTCCCTCACTCCTGCTGGGGTCTCTGGGGAGATGTCTAGATCTCTGATAACCATGGAAATATATTGTGTCATCTAATTTTGTCACAGAAGGGAATAAATTCCTGAGCTCCACCTCAGCCTGCAGAAATTGGAGGGGATCCCACTTTTCCATCTCCCTCTCCAGCAGGGCAACATGGAGATGTGACTCAACACCACGCTGTGCACCCCACTGGGAAGGGTCCCTGTGAGCATCCTGGGAGTGGGGTGAGCCACAGGGTCAGGGACCACAGAACCCCTGCTCTACTCTTCTTCCCAGGGGATGGACCTGAGGCAAAACAGATGCTTGACCCACAGCAACATCAGTGTGACAAGGCTTGCCCTGCTATTTCCCAGTGTGGTTTGTATTTTTAATACCCCTTTGAAAGCAGTGCAGCCAGCTCAGCTCTGCCTCTTGGATGCTGGCAGGCTGCCACCCTTTAATTAAGCCTGCTGTTATGTCTAATGCTGGTGGCAGCATTTCAGGGCACCAGCGCAGAGGCTGTGGGAGTGGGAGCAGGAGATGAGGTGGCTGCAGAGAAGCGTGGTGACGTGGATGCTCAGGCTAACATGTCGAAGTAAGAGTGTTGATTTTATCCTCCTCACTGGTCAGATCAGCCCGTGAGCACTGATCCAGCCAGGCCATAGGAAAACTCCTTTTCCTGCAGGGAAGAGGGCAGCTGAGAGCAGAGAGCATTGGTTTGAAACCCCACCCATCCCTTCGCGGCACAAAAGTGCTTCCAGAGACCTCTCTGAAATTCCCTGCGCCCGGGTGTGTGCCTACAGCACGGAGCCAGCTCAGCAGGCTCGCCACTGCACTCACCTGCAGCCTGTGCCCAGGGACAACCGCACCTGGGAGAACTGAGCTGACCTTCCAGCCCGGGTGACAGGAGCAGGGACTGCGGAAGGGACAGCTTTAGCACCTCTCCCTGTGCTGGAGGCCAGACTGCAGGTAAAGTCTGGGTAGTTTTCCCTCCACTTCTGGCTGCCCCACAGTGAGCAGCTCAAATTCATGTCGTCCCCCATCAAGTGCATCAATAAAGTGAGTTGTGGCCGGGTACATTTCACTGCTGCAGGGCCTCTTTGCTGCAAGTCGTGACTTGATTTCAGCGCGTTCTTCAGCCTCACTCGTCCTCACGCAACTCCCAAGAGCACAACTCTGTTCCTTCCTCTCCTCTCCTGTCCTCTCCGCGCAGCTGCTGCCGTTGTGCAACCCCAGGATTGAATTTCGGTGCCACTGTGCAATGGCCATGCACAGGGCAGGATGAGGCACAGCCGGGAGCGTGCGATCCCAAATCCGGGTTCTTGCAGCTCCCTGTCCCCACAGCCAGCCGTGGGTGCTTTGGAAAGTCAGCCTCGCATGGCAAAACACGCTGGGATGCTAGCTGGGATGTGGGACTCTGCCACCACCAAGTGATCGGTGGGAAGAGGAGAGAGCAGCCTGCTCATGGCAGCACCGAATAACCTCAGCCTGGCGCCCAGCACCCTGCCATTTGTATTCTGCCTCTTGGTCTCAGCAGCTGTGCCCTGCCGCCCCTCCCGATCTCCACCAGAGCAGTTCATCACTCCCTCAGCCCCACAAGGCTGAGCTGATCTGCTCTGCTTGCACTTAACGTCACGGACAGAGCCGCGTTGCAATTAAACACTCTCCCGCTTCTATGCTAATGAGAAGCAGGAACAGAATGCACAATGGCATATAATTACAGGTGAGCAATTACAGACACAATCTTCCCTCTTCCTTGTCCTTGCACTGTTTTTTCCACTGTTCCACACTTGCTGAGAGCCTGACACAGCGACCAGAGCTCTGAAGATGATGAGCAGAATTACGAAAAAGCTCTTTGAAGCGCGTCCCTGAGGCTCCATGAGCCCTGATCATCCCTTCACACCATGTTTCTGCAGCCCTGCTGGCCAGGGCAGCGAGCAGGAGGTCCACTTCAGGTGGTCTGAGCGGCTAAAAGGAGCATCATTAAAAACCCCCAACTTAATCATGATAATTGAATTGAAGGAATATTGTGGAATATTTCCTGCTTGTTTCCAAAAGGGCTTGTAACTTGCTAGAACTTTTTGAAATCCAGCTGCTGTAAATAGCAACTCATGTGTTTCCCAATCACCTACCTTTCTTGCTCAATACCAAGTATCTATTTAGGAACTGTTTTTCAAAACACTGTGCGCTTTGCACAATTAATTTGGGGAAGTCTGTGGTGTGTTCCAATGCTCAAAAAAAAACACAAGTGCTGTGACAAACTGAGGAGATCACATATATGAAGTCAACCTATAGAAACAAATAAGCACATATTTATACATGCAATCTCTGGCAGGACTGCTTAGAAATTGTGAAGTGTTTCAAAACAATGCCATAATATTCTTAAATGCAAAATGTCACGTGAAATATTATTCAGAATCATTTCTCTCCTTCCCAACCTGCCTGCAAACAAGTGGGATCTGCACCACCCAGTCGTGGGTGCTGGGAACAGCATCAGCTGTGAGTGGTGCATTATTAACAACTGGAATTATTAACTCTGTTTCAGAAAGCTGTCCTGTGTCTCTACACACAGTCGTTTGCAAAATCATTTTGAAAATTCATCTTGCACCTGATCCCTCCCTTTTTTAATGAACCGTGTCATGCTGTCAGACAATGCTGATGGACAGCATAAGGCAAGGAGAAAGGGAAACAGCACCTGAAATGACAGGCAGAGCCTTTCCCACAAAGCACCTCACTCACAGAGTTAAAACAGAGCAGAACGGGGGGATATTGAAAGAGAAATTGCACCGTGGGAGGGAGTGGCAGTGTGGTGGGACCTGTGTCTCTGTGGGGAAGGTGAATATCCCAGTTCCTCAGCTACTGCCAAAACTTTTAGCAACCAGGAAGATGCTGATGATACCTGGCTCCAGTTTGGTCCCCTCCTCTATTCCCAGTCGCCCTGGCTCTGCTTTTCCAGCTGCAGCTCCATCAGCAGCTCCAGGGAGAACCTCTCTGCTCACGGGGCATCCTTGCTTTTTGTCTCTTTCAACATCTGGTTGGAAAGTGGGAAAACTCCCTCTCTGTAGTGACGAGAGATACCCCTGAGCTCCAGAGGAGCTGTATAACCACTGGAACCCTTGGCATCCTCACTCCATGCTCAGGTCTGCATCTCATGCCTGTTTTTGCTGCTCTTCTCTTTTTCCAAGCAGATTACCGAGTAATCCTCCACCTGCCAAGCACCAACCCAACCTTCATCAGATAATATTGCCCGCAAAAATTTTAAGACAGGGAGTTTTGTGTGGTTGACATTCATTTTCAAGCTTCACAGTTTCTTGTAGGCCCTGTGAAAGAAAGGAAAGAGACAGGTGGGAATGATTTCATGCTTCCCCTGCCCTGATAGGGTGATGTTTCTTGGCCTCCACAGGGAGGAGATGTGTGTGAAGCAAAAGGGTAAGAGGAGTTTCTGTGGCCACTGGTTTTGGGATAAGCAGGTACAGTGTCATGCAGCCTAAAAAGAGGTCTGGCTTCTGCATCCCCAAAATTCTTGCTTCTCTACTCTCTGGGCCTACACCATGCAGGAAATTCACTGATTGACCATCATCCTCTGGAAGTGTTGGATATGACCAGTGATCCTGCTGTGCTGAGGCAGAGAACAGCCAGGGGGATGACAGCAAACATCCTTCACAAGGATGACCCAGCTTCTGCACATCTTGTTTTGCTACAGCTCCTGTGTTATTCAGTCCCTTAAATTACACTGAAAGTGATTAATGTTCCTTGTCCTCAACTTCTCCCTCCACTCTGGCTAGGTAGAGGTCAGAACCAGCAGGACACAATTACTCACTGGAGAGGGAAGAACTTTCAGTTCTTCTTTTTCCCTTTTTTTTTTTGTTCAGCATGGTCTGAACTCAGATCACAGCACCTGTGACATCCAGTGGCAGCTCTGTAGCATTTGGAGTCCCCCAAGACAGCTTACACAGACAGCTTTCACAAAAAGAGCCCTCTCATCATCACAGTCAGGAGAAGGAGAATCCTGTTACTTACAGCCATGGCAAACACCCTCTCTTCAGGCCAGAAGCCTCCGCAAAGCCCAGGTGGCTGATGAGATGGATTTATTTGCTCAAACCCTGTTTGCTGCAAGCCAGACCAATAAAGAGACCTGCTGGAGGTCTCAGCTTTCCAGACCCAGGAGGGCTCTGTTTCCTTTGCCCTGTACTATCTTTGCACAAATCTGATTCCAAATGATTTTTCTAGAGGTCAAACTAGCTTCAGCAGCATGGATTTGGGCTTGGAAGAGGAAGACAGTAGATAACAGCACAAGTAGAAACATCCTGAGAATTGAGTGTGAGCTGATGCTTCCTAAATGTTTTGTCTTCCTCCTATCACTGTGTCCCTTTTCACTCCTCTTCCCCATGCCTTTGTAGCTGGATGCCTGACACACTCTCTGTTAGTCTCTGCTGCCTTATAATGAACATCAAAAGAATGAAAAGATGATGAATCGGAGATCAGGACCCAGAGCAATCGTTAATAGAAGGGAATACATTAGGCACACCACGGCTCAATAGCAAATACATTCTCCATCTGCCTTTGTTACACAGATCTAAGGGCAGGCTTGGCATTGTCTCAGGCAGACAGAGATGGGCTAGACAAGGTTTTTTATGAGAAAAGCCAGGAGTCAGGGAAAATCCTTGTAGAGATGAAGGTCTTTCTAAATTAGAGTGATCTGGTGACTGCGGGTCAGGCTTTGGGCAGGCAGGCAGGGGGAGCAGCATCCCTCTGGCAGCAAATTCATTACCAGAGAGCTGAACAAAATCCAGCCCCTTCAAAAATGGACAAGTGGCCACAGTGGCTGACAGGGGTGAGACAGGGCACCTTTCTCTGGAGGTAATGCACTTGATAACTGACGCTTAAGTGTTGGACCTTACACCTGTCTCTCACTTCTGGAGACACAAACACTTGAAATTCCTGCCTGAAAAGGCAACATTTCCAAAGAGATAACAGAGGCAGTGTCTTGGTGAAGGACTGCTGCCCAAAGGGCCTGGGCAGATGCTGCTGCAACATTTCACAGGAGCCACTGGAGAGGGAGAGAATAACAACAAACTTCAGACCCTCTTGGCTAGGCACTGCCCAGCACTTGGGGGCACCAGTTTTCATTATCACAAAAGCCAAGTGGCCAAATAAACAAGATACATTTAGCTAGACTGCTGATTCTCCTAATCTCAGACACAGAGATTTGTTTGCCCTCTACTCTTCAGAGAAATGTGCTTCCCTCTATTCCATGTTGCTTATACAACCACATATGCTTGGGGAAGAAGTGTACAGGAAACACAAGCTTTGGCTTACAGAAAAATCCCTCAAATACTGTGCCTGAATGACCCTCCAGCTTGTAAGACATCTGATGGGAGCCTCTGGGGACAGTTTCTGCTCTCAGCTGCCCTGGCATGACTCAGAAGAACCTCTTTTGGTTCAGTTAAGTTGGACAGAGACAAGAGCAAAGTTGTCTATGTTCATGTTTGGAAAGGATCTGGTGAACCCAGGGCTCCATCATCCTCCCTGATGCACACAAACAATTAATGGATTTGCATCTTTGCAAGGGGAAAGAGAACTGGGCCCATGTTGAGCAGTGACAATGAATTAAACTGAATTAAATTTTGATACATATTAGAGATATGTTAGTTACTATATAAAGTAATATACTCAATTAGCCCAGGAAGTCTGTTAAATATTACATTAGGTTACCAATGAGTTTCTGCAGGAAGCGAGCGAGCTGACATTTGTAGGTCTCCTCACATGAGAACCTGGTGTTAGCTCTGGAGATATCCACGGACTCCACAAATGGGCTTAAACTCTCCCCTTCTAATTGCTTAGTCACCCAAAGTTTTATGAAGTCTGATGGAATGCAAAGGAGCCCACTGTGCCACAGCTTGCACCATGGCCCAGAGAAACCCAGCTCATTTCCCTACAGCTGCTCAGTTTTCCATCTGCCTGGGAGCAGAACTGGCTTTGATTAGGAATGTTTCAGTCCTTCCCAAGTCTCCTTCTTTCACTCCTAACCCGCACCACTCGCTGCCATTAAGAGTATTAGAAACAAAGGCTAGCTTTGCCTCTTAAACCATCCCCTGATGGAGTACCAAATTTAACGGATACTTTTCCAACAGAGCTTTAACATTCACTCCTCCATGTGGCAAAATGCTTCCAGCATGGTTGGTAGCAGCTGCACACAGATTTCACATCTTCACGTTCAGACCCTGCTGTCTCTCTCTGAAAACATCTATCGGTCTGAACAGCAGCTGCCAACTCAGTCCAAGCTGACAGATGTAGGATGACTTCTGGTTTCATTCCCCACTGTGCTCTGAAATTTTCATTTCAAAATAAAATACTGAATTGGCCTTGACAAGAATCAGGTGTTAACTCTGATCAGACAGTTACTTCATTACTAATGGCATTACTCATCCTGCTCTGCGGTGTTTTCCTCCCCCAGAGTCGTTAAACTCAGCAATCCCCTGCTCACAAAACTGCTGTTGGATTGAACAAGGATAGAAACGCAACTTTTTGTGGTGACAATATGATTTGTGATTTTAAGGAGCTCGTTCCCAAGAAGCCAAAAGCAGTCATGGCAGTTCAAGACAGGTCCAACTATGTAAGGTCTCCCTGTACTAAAGGATGCATTTTTTAACACTTTGGGAGTCTGGATTTGCAGGTTACAGCTTGGAATGCAGAGAAGGAACAAAGGAAGGAGAGGAAAAAAGGAGGGAAAAGAAAGAGGTGAAAAGGTACAGGACATGTTTTGAATGCAAGTGGACACACACTGTGCCCAGATGGAGACAATTCCCCTCCAGAATTTGTGATCCTTCTCAGGGACACGGTGGCTTTGTGGCCATCTGCAGCTCTCAGCATGTGTTGCTTTGGGAGTGGCGATGTTAGTTCCTCCCACCTTTCTGAGAGCTGGCTCACAGGTTATTTCTTAGCACTGTCAAGGATTATTCTGGTATCATTGTCTTTGTTCGACATCAAACTCACTCAGTTGTGTCCCTTGGAGTATGGTAAGGAAGAGACCTTCTGCCCCCAGCAGAAGCTGTTTTGACACCTGGCTGAGCTGGAGGAAGCACATCCAGCGACCAATTTCATCGGTTTGCATTGCCATGCTGGTTTTCAGTGCCAATAGCTCCCCAAGTTTTGATAGACAAGTAGTTGTTGGGTTTGTTTTTAAGAGAAATATATATCAAAGAGTAGCATTCCACTGCAAAGGCATCTCCTGCATGAGAAATGCTCCCCTGGCGTTTTCTGTGTCCTTCTCTTTGGTGCTACGTGTGAAATATTTATACTGAGGGTTTGTGCTGTGTCTTGGGGGTCTGGCAAAGCAGGCGCTCAAGGGCTCCTTAAAGATTTTGCCACTCTGGGATCTCTTTTCTTTGCCACACTGCCCTTGTCTTCACCCATGTGTGCTGGTAACTTGTGAGGGGATCTCAAAAAAGGGAATTTTCCAAACAGAATAAACATGTCCCACAATGAAAGGCAGAAGAAAAGGAAATAAAACAAAGGGATGGGTTTCATAGTGACAGATACTTGTGTGAATGCCAGAGGACTTTCAGCCCTCATCAGTAAAGACATGAACACAAAGAGGTTTTTTAATGATCTCTTTCTTTAAAGTTTGTTTCAGAAACAAACTGACTCCATGGGACAGAAGTAAGCAATGGAAAAACTACAACTTGTGCATATCCTAGTTCTAGGTTTAAAGAGAGCTGCCTGTGGGCAAGATGGTGCAGACAAGAGAAGTTTTTTTGACTGTGAGGGCAGTCTGGAGGGCAGCTGGTTGTCTGGAGGGGTTATGGAGTCTTCATTCCTGGAGATATTCAAACCCCAATCATACAAAGCCCTGGGTAACCTGCTGTATCTGACTCTGCTCCAGCAGAGGAGTTGGCCTAGAAAATCTCAAGAGCTGAACCATCTGATCCTGAAAGGTTCATCTGCGGAACCATCCTGCGATCTGCCACCACCAGCTCCTGCTTCTCAGGTACAAGCTCAGAATAAACAGAAATGAGACTCAAGAGAGCTTGGAGCTGAGCTACAGCTCTGACCACCCAGAAACATTCCACTGTACAGATCCACAAGGATTGAGCAGTGGCCAGGAGATCTCCCTGCCCAGGAGAGGACCCATGGCCAGACACAGGGTGATCAGAACATCCTATATGAACCAATATAAGCACTTATGAGCATATGGGATGTCTACACATAGCATGTGTACTGTGCAAGCCAGGTCCAAATGTGAGCTGTCAGACCATCTGCTTGCATGGCTGAGTGTGATCTGCTTTAACCACAGGTTATGTGATTTCCTTTATTACCAAGACAGCGCATTTCCTGAAATGTATTAAAAATACACTTGTCCTGTCTGCCAAAGCAAGAAAGAAACATCAGGATCAGGCAACCTGTAATCTGAGCTCTATCACCTCTTATTTATTTAACAATCTTGGTAATTTACTCTGGATAAACAATAACTCTGACCTGTCCGCATTGTATTTTATCACTTCATAAATTGCCTTAGCTACAAAGTAGGGGGGTTGCCTTCTATCCAGAGGGTGAAAATTCTGAATAATGAATGAGAACTAGCAAACAGCAAACTGCTCGTAGGGACAGGAGCTGCACAGCACACACCCCATCGTTTGGAATTTGTAAACATTTCAGTGAATACTAATGCTTGACTGAATAGCTGGAGATGACAAATAACACCAGATCACAAACAGCCGCACAGGGAAAGTGTTTTGGGGGTTCATTAAACATCACGGGCATCAAAAAATAAAAAAAAACAAAACCTGTTTCTCCATCACATCTGTGGTGATCGGCATAAAATTCATGTCCTCTCTGCTGCGGCCGTGCTGCGGCTGCCCAGCTGGGCTGTGGTGAAATCCCGGACAGGTGGGTGGTTAAGTCTGATCGTCCCCAAGGCACGAACGAGGTGCCTCAAAGCCGTTTTCCCACGGCCCGGGAGTTTCCCGCACGCCGCATCCTCGGCGCTCCCACCCGCGGCTCCACGAGCCCACAGTGACATCCTCTGTCGGGATGCGGCAGCAGCGGAGCCTGAGCCATCCATGGAGCGGGCTGGCTCGGGGACACTTGTCTCCCCGAGGAAGGAAGGGGACACACGTGCCAGGCAGCTGCAGGCTCGCCCGGCTGCCGGCTCATAGTGCGCGCAGCTGGGAAAAGCAAGCCCGGCTCTGAACACGGAGCCAGCACCTTGTCCCAGAACTGGGCACGCTGAGGGACAGGATGAGGCTGGGCTCTTGCTGAGGCCACCCTTTGGTGGGCGCCGCAAAGGCCACCCCTGCGGGAGTGCTGAGAAGTGTTCGCACTGCCCGGCTCCGCCCGCTGCAAACGATTCACGGCGATTGCAGAGAGCCCTCTCGGCCCCTCCTAGCAGGATCAGCGCCGCTGTCAGGACAGTGCCTGTGGCAGTCCGTTTGAAGAGGAATTCTGTGAGGCTCTAGTAGTTCCTGAGGTGAAAATAGCTTTTGGAGCAATCAGAAGGTGGCAAACCCCCTGGGCCTTAACTACAGGCTTGTTTCTGAGTTTGCACAATTTTCTTGCTTTGCTTATGTTCTCTCTGTTCCTCACAACTTATCAGAATTCCCCAGACAGAAGGATGCCTGGTCAGGGTCTCCAGCAGCACCTTTCTCTGTTTTGCAGCTGCTGCTCTGCACATCCCTGTGCTGTTCTCCAGAGGTGGTGGTAGCAGAGCTGATCCGGCCCCTGCGACAAGACCTGTGAGGATGTTTCCTCTCCTGCCGCCTGGAGCAGGCACCGTGCACAGGGGTTGTACAGTGGTAGGTAACTTCATCCTGTGGAATCACCGGCTGAAACAAGTCCTCAGACAAAAGTTATTCTCTTTAGCTGTGAACAGTGAACAAGTGGTGGAAGAAGGAAGAGTTAATCACCTCCCTGCAGCTGAGGCTGGGAGTCCCAAGGACTCCTTGGTTTGCAGACCAAGAATTACCTGCACCCTGGCAGCTTTACCTCTTCCTCCCGCTGCCCATGAGGAGCAGAGCTAAGATCATCACCCTCTATGTTCCACCTGACCAGGGAGCCCTCCGGGCTAATTAAAGGCCAAATGAACGTCTGACTTCATTTGTGTTCATTAAGGCACAGACCCCACGGCAGGAGCAATGAACTCGTGGTGGACGCTTTCGAGAGACGCAGGAATGTTGCTGTGCATCATGCAAGGGTGCTCTGGGAGAATACAAGGATGCTTCTGGGCTGAGAGGGGAAAGGGGAATGTAGAGGCGTTTTAGGGGGTGGCAAGGATATTTTAAGGTAATGCAGTGATGCTCCAGGGTTGAGAAGGGAAGGGAAATGGGAGAAGATGCTCTGGGGTGATTCGGGGATGCTCTGGGGTAATGCAGGGATGCTAGCAGGTTGAGAGGGGAATGTGTGGATTCTCAGGGATGCTCTGGAGGAATGAAGGGATGTTCCGGGGTAGTACAAAGATCCTCCCGGGCTGAGAGGTACGTGGCAACGTGTTGATGCTCAGGGATGCTCTCGTGGGATGCAGAGATGCTTGGGCGGATTTAGGCATGCTCTGGGGGTTTCGGGGCTGTTCGGGAGGGGGGGTACGCGAGGGTGCTGGGGGCCGGAGCGGG
>WAAG01003172.1:0-14752 GCA_013390105.1 Tichodroma muraria
TAAGAGCTATTTTATATATAAATTTTCTCTTTGCATAACACTAGTTCAATTTATGGTAATTGCCTCTATCCTTGCCCACTTTGCCAGTATTTTTCCAGCAGACAAATACTAGAACAGGACCCTGAAACCATGGCCTTGCTTTAAGAGCTGGCGTTTGGCTCTACTTTTACTGTTCAAAAGAGCACATCAAGCCAAAGTCCAAGGGAGAGTCTTCTGGATAAAATCACGGGGGGGAGCTGCTGCAGTCTGCCAGGGAGAATGTCTGATGGGTACAGTGTGATCCTGATGTCTTTCCGATGGCGTGATGTTATCCTGCCTGACATTATCCTATTAGGTGCATGATGTGAAATGGCATCGTGTTGCGTGTGATAAAACCATGTTGCATTAAAAGCTAGAACAGTAATGACAAAGCCAAACAGGCTAACAATAACTTCCTTGAAAGCCAACAAATAAAATAACAGTTTTCTAATCTAACTATGGATCTTCCTATTCGGCTGAAACTAATATAATTTCATGCAGGCTTAGTTTTTTACCGTTACATGTACCTTCACGCCCCCACACAGTTTATTTCTGGTTCTGCCTATGAATTCTTAATGTTTAAGGTTTAATAGGAAATGCACTGGCTGAGTCAATTAGTGCTGCAGCTACTACTACTTGTTTTAGCCCAACTGTAGCTGTTATAAAAGAAAATGTCACAACCTTCACAGCTGTCTCCTGTATCTGTCATGAAAAAAAAAGATTGCAAGTTCATCTAGTTTGCCAGCCTTCCTGTGTCTTAGCAAAACACACTTGAGTTTGATATTGTTTTTTAAAAAAAATCAGAATTATTTTGCCATCCAGCCCTTCTCCAGGCAGCCATCAGCATGTCCAGACCCTGCCTCGGTCCATCATGAGCAGAGAAGTTCTGAGTTGGACTTTTATGAAATTATCACTGGCATTAGGGGAAGAGGAAGGTTGGTCTGTGCTTTTGGACTACAGGTGAATGTCTCAAGGATTTTCCTGTTATGTAGTCTGCCGCATTCTACCTATTTGCAGCTTTCAGGATGAACTCCTTAGGAATTATCCATTAATGGCACAAGCAGAGCACATTTTTTATTACAATGTGTGTGTCTTCCTGAGTTGTTTCTCAGTTTATCATTTGCAGGTGTCATGTAATTAAAGTTTAGTCTAGCCTAAGGATTTTTTAATGGTACTTTTCCCATTCAAACTATCTCAGGGTACTTTGTTGGATTGGAGAATGATTATATAGGCAATTAACTTGGTCATTACACTCTCAGCAATAGTTCACACACAGCTTTTTACATTATGATTTGAGTTTTATAGATGAAACTAATGTTAGTCTAGACATCAGGGTCATTCACTCCTCTTTTCAAAGAAGCCCTGTGGGATGTTTAATCTTCTACTTAGAGGCCAACAGAGGGTCTGACTTTATGATTGTTATTAACAGAGAAAAGCAGCTGGACTTGCCTAGACATTAAATGCTGCAGTGCCAACAGCTGGTTGGAAAAACATGTCCTGATCCCCCCTAAAGCCCATGACCTGCTCCCCCAAAAGGAAGAAAGTCAATCAGTGAGCAGAACTGTGATGATTGTGTCTTGGTTTGTAATTGCTTGAATTGTGCTATTGGCTCTCTTGGATAGCATTATAGCTCCAGATGTCCTGAAAGTCCTTTGCTGTTCTTTGATGATGAGTATTCATCTGTGATACTGTGATTTTTAGGCCAAGCATTTTGGCCAATAAATTATGCCCATAAGTCATACATGGGAGATAATGCAACATTCCCATAAAAAGCCTTCTATGAGAGGCTCCCTAGGTGAAAGACAGTCTTGAGTTATATGTGAGGAGCTTGTTTGTGTGATTGACTTTCTGTTTTGAGAATGGCATAACCATGAAAGGTCCTTTTCAGCCTTAGAGTCCAGAGTAAGGACTCCAATGTGCCAGATCCTGGTTGCTCTGAGGGTAGGATGCTGATGTCCTGATTGACAGACCATGCAACTTACTGTAAGAACAGAACTACTCTGTGGCCACATGGGCTTAAGGCACTTTATTTGGGGTGAGGTAGAGGCTAATGGGATCTGCACACTTGGGTGACCTTCATTGAGGATAAGGAACACCATCAGTAGGACATCAGTCCCAGTCAAAATTAGTAAAACTCTCCCACGTGTTAGAGATGTCCTTTGCTCATCTTCTCCATGACGGTGAAGGAAGCACCAGGAGAGGGACAAAAATAAGTGTTTTCTGAAGAGAAGGACACATCTGGAAGGAGTGTAGGTTCCTGCTCATTGGTGAGGGCAGGAAAAGAAACTAATTGTGAAACATGTTTCTAGAGCAGAAAAAAGGGTCAAAACCAAAAACAGTGGGTGTTTGTCCAAGAAGGGGTAGGCTCCACTTTCTTGAAGCAAGTAGAGATGGAGAGAGAACAGACTGAGCATCTTTTCAGCTGTGGACAATATCCTACATTTTTTTAGGGAAGGGATGTAAAAGCCATTGTAGCTGTGCAAGTTAGAAGGGAATTTACAACTGTTGTAAATACCCACTGGGCCCAGCTAAGATGATTTTCTGCATGTCTATAAACAGTTTGAAGACTTGATAGCATTTCTGGCTGCGGCTTTGCAGCAGCAGGATCCACAGGACAAAATATATCTGCCGTGATTTGTGACTTGTCAAAAAACCATTGATTTCCCTGCAGTTCATATACAATTTCATGGCATTCATTCATACTTTGTGTTTTGTGGCACCTCCTCTGTTTTGTGCCTTGTCTCAGATGTATATAGGGAATATTTTTTTTGGCATTCCCATGCAAATGAACCAGTTCTTCAAAATGTAGCCCATTGACACAGTCCCTTCCAAACAGAGTCCAGACTGGGTTTGTCAATTGGAAGGTGATTGCTTTGATAGTCTTTGTGATCTGGCTGTAAATTGGAAGTGCCTGATGAAAATCAGTATAATTTAGAAGAGCTGGCACTTAAGAAGAGCTTTCATAAGACAGGATTTTTTGACAGCGACATTAAGCAGTGAGATTTCTCTGAATGCATGGATCTGGTACTTGTCTGAGAATTACCAGTGTGGCAGCTCTTGGTAAAGCTGTGTGTGTCACCAGGTGCACTAGCACATGAATGGAACATTATTTAAACCTCAACAAGCCTTCAAAAGGGGAAAAAACAACCCACATCCCTCTGGCTTGCAGTTGATATTCTCACAGATGAAAGTGGATTTGTTTTCAAATACTGTCTGAAGTCAGGATGCAGCTATCAAAGTCCAGCTAGCACCAGCTCATTTTAGTGTCTGGAATTTTTTTGATATATTATTTTCAGACATTTTCTTATGTTAAAATGTTCTGTCAGGGACTTTGTTTGCCTAATGATTTTTGAAATGATGTTTCCCCCGTGCTTGTTTTTAATAGCCATTTGGCACTTGACAGCATGTGTTTTCTTATATATTATCTTCTATTCTGTATGCACTATGGTTTGTTTATTTTGTTGCTATTTATAGCAGGGTCTCCCACAAGGCTGTGGGCACTGGTAATGATTTTTAGAGAACAGAAATATCCTTGGAGAAATTTCATAAATGGAAAATAACACAGATGATAAACAGATGCAATGAGAGAGTATGTATTATAAAGCTTTTCATGCCTGCATCAGAGGAACCTGTCAGTCCACAGCTGAACTATTATGGATCTGTCTCAAGGAATATATGCTTTATCCTCCAAATATGATTATTTCCCTTGCCAAAAGAAAATGCCAGTAAACCTACATTTCTTAGGTAATCTAAGTAGTTTTAATATGGAAAACATGGAAATTTCTGTAATTCGCATGCAACCATCATTGTTTAAAGTGCTTTCCATAAAGGACCTCATAATCTATAATGCTTTAAAAGATAATAGAGGAGGAATTAATATGTTTGCTGGGAAGGGATGAAGCCAGTCATAAAGACTCCTTCTTAAAATGTTGGAGATATTGTACATGAGGAATAGTTATAATCGTTGATGAAAAGTATTACATTGAAATGCTGTTTTGATTCCAGCATAATAATAACAGTTTTGTGCGTAGCCTGCCCTAAAACACTGGCAGTATTTGAATTCAAGACCAATTATTCACCTGGCCCTAGATGACAGAAGTCAACCCTCTTCAGTTATGCTGGCAGTATAATGAAAGGTTCAGTTTTGTCTATTTATTTGAATTAAATTACGAAGACTAAATTAATTTCTAGTATAAAAGGGAAAGTATAGCAGACTCCATAGCAGCATCTAGAGTTGCTGCAGAAATAGCTTTAAAGTATTAAGTGATCTAGCGTGTTTAGCTAAGGAAGTGAACCAATGCCACATCTCAAGCACTGAGTGAGCTACTGACAGACGGTGATAATGTCAGACATGTCACCCCACAAAATAAAGCTGCAACTAACTTTTTGTTGCTGACACAAGGAACACAGCGAGCCTATCCCTCGAGAAAGGAATCAAGAACTGCAACCGGAAGGTGACAGTGACTGATTCCATGGACTATCGAAGAAATAGAACTTATCTAGTTGGACTCTATTCAAAATGGGTCTACCGTTTTGTTACAGGGATTTTGTGGGTTGCAATTGCTGTTTTTATCCTTCTACTTGTGATCTTTTTGTTTGGTTAAGTGTATGCAGAAACACATTGGAGAAGCCTCTTTAATAAGACAAAACAGGGGAGTTGTGGAGGCGCTGGATGGAGCCTATGCCTTGGGAAAGAAAGGTTGCCATGGATTTTTTAACCTCCCTATAGCTTAGGGTAACACAGAAAGCTTCTTCCACGTTGCCCTGCTGCTAATAGCCCCAGTTCCTATGGGTCACTGCCCTTTGCCCTCTCCTTGGACCTCCCTCTGTCGCCTGACATTTGGCCCCTGACCCTACTTCACCCGAGACCCCACAAAAGCGTCTTGTCTTTTGTGTCCCTGGCTCCCTGTGGCGTGGGTCCCTGCCCATCCCAGACTCCCTCAGCATGAGTGAGTCTGTAGCAGAGCTCGCTGGGAACGCCACCCAGGAAGGGAGAGCCTTCCCGTCTTTCTGTGCAGAGCCCACGCGCCCCGGCAGCGTGAGCCTGGGTACAGCCGCCCTTCGCTCTGCCCCGAGCGCCTTTCTGGGGAGACGCTCGCTCGGGAGCAGTTGCAGGGCTCTCCATCCATCCCCCGCAGCAACAGTTTAGGGAAGCAAGTGCCTCTTTCCCTCAGGCTCGGTTTTCAAAGCTTTTGTCATGTCTCCATAAAGAGAACAAGCAGGCAAGGAGCTTCAAGGAGCTCCCGCTCCTTCCCAACTTTCTCCCGTGGCTGGTTCATAGGGAACCTGTAGCCAGAAGTTCTGGGCCATGCTTTTATACTCAGAACAGGGATGGTTTTTCTGCTGCCTTCTCAGAACGCAGGCATCCCCTCTGTAGCTCTTAAATTCTTAATCTGCAGGGCCTGTATTTGTGTGAGCAGACAATGTGTTTGCAGTGCAAATGAAGGAGGGCTGAACAGACATCTGCTTGACTATTAATAATTGCTTGCATTTCCAAATATGTTACTTCTAAAGTATCCAATCTGCACCCAAATCTCAAACTAGGCATTCAGAAACCTAATTACAGAGTAAAGCAAAACATTTAGATTAGGAACAGATGCTTCATGCTAGGCACCTAATTTTGAGTGTGCTTCTTTTCTTATTTTAAGAGGACAACTGAGCTGTGGGAGATGTTGTAGTCTTCAGTTCAGGTGCTGGGGCATAATCTCTGGACACAGCCTTCTTTCTCTCCAAGCCGAACAAAATGCTAATGGTAACTAACTGGTAACAATGGGCCAATCAATGTTTAAGGCAGGTCTTGTCCATCATAAAGCTCCAGGCCTACAGTTCCTCCATGTTAAAGATAGCTCAAGAACACAGGATGAAGTCTTTCACCTGGAATAAATGGAACTTTGTCCAAATGAATTCATAAGTGTGATTTATAACAGCTTCTTCAGCTCTTCAGCACTCTTGTCCTGTCCTGTCAGTATTCCGATAGAGACAAAATTATTTTAGCTGTGGGTTTCATCTCCATTTAACTGTATGCTTTAGACAGCTGTTTTTTTAAGTTATCACTGTGAATTAGCCCAGACTATTATGTAAACATGAAAATGTGGACTGGTGCTTGTTAACAGTTTCAATACTTTTAGGTACCTTGTGTTTATGCTGGGGTAAAGCATGAGCAAGAATCTATCTCTTCCCAAGATAAGAAAGTGTTTTTTTTTAATTCCAGATATGGGAGCCAGCATGAAACAAACCACAACTTTTCTAAATTAGACCAAATTTTTCTGTTTCATTGGTGCTGACTGAGATCAAACGTCATGATATTGGTGGGAACTCTTTGGATAAGATACACACAGTTTTCGTTACCAATATCTGTTAGAAAACTCCTGATCAAAGCTTAGTAGGAATCGTGATTGGGCATGCATCCATGGATATAGATATATGTGTTGGGCAGACTACCAAATGCAGTTAATAATCACCTCCAGCAAGATCCTCATACAGGGAACACCTAACGGGGCAAATGGTCAACAGTCCCCCACTCCCAAACAGATTTATGCTGTTTCTGGTTTTTTATCATGTGGTTTACAATAACAGATTTTTTTATTATTATTTTTTCCACCTGAAACACAATTTTATCTTCAAAAGAAACAGGACTTCCCTGATCATGGATCAGTGGTCAATCCAGAGGGCACTGTGCAGGTGCATATTGGATGCACCCACATTTTTACTAAAAAGAATAATTACAGCCTAAAATCTGAAGCTTTTCTAGAACTTGGAATGGGATTAAATCCTGTTAATTAAAAGAGAAATCTGAGATAACTGACAATTTAGAAGTTATTTGTGTGGTTTTTTACGTTGTTTGCATGCTCAATGTATGCTCTCAATAATAACAGTCAACAGAGAGGACCAAATGTTGTGCTGATAAAAACTGGTGAAGCTCTGTTGAAGTCAGTCCAAGTCTGCCCATTTGCAAGAGTGTTTCACTTCTTTGGACTCACTAAAGGAGATTTTTCCTTTCTGTATGTATAATCAGAATGTTGAAAAACCTTAAAGAAGATGAACAACAGATATGATTCAAAATAGTAAGGAATGAGGGGTGATTTTTTAAAAACAAGTATTTGCTCTGGTCTGTAAAGCAAGAAGGATTCCAAATATTCTTGGAGTTCCTGCCTCTCCCAATATTGTTAGAAAATTCTGGTTCATTTTTATGGCAACAGAGCTTTAATGTTGCTAATGCTGCAGAGTCTGGTGATGAATGGTCCCTGTCATTTTACCTAGCAGTTTTTTCAGCAATATTTAGCTAAGTCTTGTAGAAATAACTTTAAAATATTATTTGGGGTTCAAGGTGACATTCTGCTTTGATGGTGTTTTTTTCCTGCTTGTAGTTAGTTTAGCTGGTTGGGAGTGTTAGGGGCAAGATGTAAAAGCTAATTCCCCCTGCTCTCTGCCTCTCGCTCTTTAGAGGGAACACTGGCTTCCTGGGGCTTTCTCTTCCCCTTTTTTCCTGGATTCACCACTTTGAGTGAACTTTAAACATTTGATTTCACATGTCTCCATCACAGCAGAGCTTGGGAACTTTGCCTTGCTGCATAGTTGAATATCATGTGGGAAGTGGTAACATCCGTGCATGTTTATGGTGTTTGCGCTGCAAATATTGTTCTGGGGAAACTTGTTCTGGGGAATCATGGCTAGATGTGGCTGTTTTAAAGAGCTTTGCCACATTACTCCTTAGTTTCTTTCTCTTCTGTCTCCCTTCTCTAGAGGCTCCTTTTCAAGCATGTGCAGAGACCCTGAGCAGCAGCACTGAATTATTAAGCCCTGCTTATTCTGCATCAGAGGCTTCAAATTTGGCTGTGGGCTCTAGCCAGCCTGGCATGGAGTTCATGTTCTCTTTCAAAATCTGTTGGGTGTCTTGGTGGAAACGCAATTTTGTCAGTAGTGAAACATATTGTCCCAGCATCCAGGGCTTGTTCTCTGTATTGATTTTTTATTTTTTTTTCTCTCTCCAATTTGGTAGTCTTCTAATCAAAAGAAGAACAAGATTCTACTTCTGTGCTTATGGTTTCTACTATCCTCCTGGTGCCATGCATAACAGCTTTCATCATAGTATAGTTAACTTAAATCTATAAAGATATTTTCCAGCAAGTTAATTGTCTATAATCACACACAAAAGTAAAATAAAAACAAAGAAAACCCTCTCCAGTTCAACCGGGATTTATGTATCAGCCACATCATTCATTTAGTGGGGGATATTTGACTAACTGAAATCTCTGTCACGATGAAGAGCTTTCCTTTGCTGGGCTATGTTAGAGCGCCCAGGAAGCCTGAGGCAGGGTGAAATGTGAGCACAATAGATGGAAAGTTTTGAAGGCTAACAGAAACCCTTGCTTCTTTATCCAAAACGCCCAGGCAATTTTTATTTTCTTCTTAAGCACTGTTGTTATTTTTGTCAAATCAAAATTGTTTCTTCAGTGTCTTAGAACACCTAAGTTCTTTTTTGTTGATCTGGACTTGGCAAAATATCAAATTTGGCTTCACGATTATTTTGCTCCTTTGGGTTCCTTCATCACTGACAGCTGCAGCTACTGAAAGGCTGTGTAGGGAGATAAAAGGGTAGGTGGGGCAAATCATCTTCCCTTGCAAATCCTCTATGGTGGCTGTGTGACAAACCTCTCTTCCTAATGCTTTCTAGGAAATTCCTGGTGTTGTCTAAGTAATTTTTAAAGCTCCTCCTTTGAGCTTTCAGTTCCTTCACCCTGAGAGAACCTGGTACTCTAAGGAAAAGCATGTTCTCCTTCACGCTGCTCTTAATTGGGATCTAATGTAGGTTCCTTTAGTTAATGGTGGACCTAAACCTAATCTCTGCATCTCTTGGAGCCTTAAAAGACTTTCATACTTCCTCAATTTTCTTCTATTCAGTGACTGGTAGCTGAAAACTGATTAATTCTTATGAAACTCTTGTTTACATTGAATGTTTCACCAGCACAATTTTTATGAAGGACTTACTAAATGTTTGAAAGGCTCTTTAAGAAGTGATTAGTCAAATCTCATAGATTTTCCAATGCATCAACAACATGATTCTCATCAGGAGTCTTGCTTTTTAAAGTTCTGTGCTGCTTCTGGAGAAATCAGCCTCTGCTGAGATTGACCTCAGGTGGATAAGGCAGATGCCAAGAGCTTTGTAGCTGGCTCCTGGTCTCCTTGTCCACTCGTGGCCTGTTTTGAAGCAAAACCTTTCTGTCATTCTGACTGAAAAATCAGGGATTTTCCTCTTGTGTTGTAATGTAAGCTGAATTCCTGGCTCAATATTTACATGGTATTGAAGCTGGACAGCTTAACACATCCAAACACAATAATTTGGACGTTGTATGTAACAGTTTGCTTGTTTATTTTCACTCCATTTTGAAACCCAAACACATTTCAAAATGTTAGAATTTTCTGGGGAGCTGAAGGTCTGAATTTTGATTAGTTCTGATGCAGAGAGCATCTGTGCCTCGGTGTGTTCTGCTGCAGGATTATCCCTGTAACTCTGTACCCCAGTTGTAACGTTGATAGCTCTGCTCAGAGCTCAGGCAGCTTCTGTCTTGCAAATGCAGCCGGGCTGTTTTCAGCTGAAGTAATCACATACAGAAGTTCATCATCATTTTTAATAAAGAGAATGGAAGTTTGACAAGCTAAAAAATGATTCATTTACAGTCTCCCTCAGAAGCTTCCCAGTATCAACAAAGGAGATAGGAAGGAAAATACTTTATTCATTTTAATGAGATTACAGATTCTCCTGAGCATCTGGGGTTAAACTTGCAAAAAGAAACTTAAATTGCGAATTTTTCTTTTATTTTTTTTCCAAAGAAAAAGCATCTTGCAATAGTCTGTGCTCTATATTCTATGTATGAAAAGTCAGCAAGTGGGCAGTAAACAATCAAAAAATGTTGGTATCTGGACTGATGTTGTGTTCCTCATGCTGTAGTGTGCCTATTGCTCCCTGAGGTGGGCAGGCTCACTGACACAGGTACTGTGGGCCAGGGACACGGGAAGGCGTGGTAATATTCTGTTCAAATGGAAAACAAACACCTCGGAAGCGGGTGTGTCTTTTCCCCCTGTCCTGACCTGCTGGGTTGCACACCGTGGTGCTTCTCATGGGTGCTCCAGCGCTGTGCTGATGATGTAGCCTGCCGCTTTTCTCAGAACCGCCTCTGTTTAGCTGGAAAACTGCAGCTGCCCTCCGTGGAGGCTGCTGGCCTGCTGCAATCCATCCTTTCCTCTTGGCTGTGCTAGACGTGGGCCAAAGGGTTTATCATTCTGTGCAAAAGGCAGGCGTCCCCACCGCAGCCTCTCAAGGCTCTGCTTGTGTTTCACCAGATGCCAAGGCAGCAGGCCCTCCTTCACCCCGCTGCTTGTTCCTTTGTGCTGGACAGAGGGAAGGTCAGCCAGTCAGACCCGCTCGATGTCCAGCGGGAGCAGCCCGCGGGGGCAGGGTGATGGGCTGAACAGGAATCCTCCTTCCTTATTCCTGAGGATCCCAGAAATAAGCGGCACGCTCCTTTTGGCAGGGGAGGAGATTCACAAGGTTGCAGTCATAATAAACGAGAAACTATGTTTTGGTAACTAGGGTTACCAGATTTTAGTTTGGTTTGTTTTAGCTTAGTTTGGTAACCGTGCATCACTGTTCCGGGCCTGAGATGAAATCAGTAAGCAGCCCCTGGTAGCAGGGACCTGCAAGACTGAATAAACCAGCTCATTTAAAAGCTCTGCACTGTGCTGTGAATTGAAAACATGCTCAGCTGCCTGTTCGCTCTGGATCCTGACTGGCTTGCTTATAATACCAGAATCATAAGCCTGCTTTGTTTTGATTCTGCAGAGGGTGGAAAAAGAGAGACAACAGGAGAAGGCAGGAACTGTTTGTTATTTATGACCATATGTCATTGTACTAGCTATGCAGAAATCAGAACAGTGACTTTAGAAGGAAAGATTTGAAAAGGATTTAATTAATTCCTCCCTCCCTCTGTTTTATCTCTGTCTGGAAAGAGCTGGCCTGTGCGGCTTTTATATGGCTCTGTGCAGGATCAGGTGCCAAACTGTGGTAATTAAAATTGGGAGTGAGGAGGATGTGGTAAGACAAAAAGCCATTTTTCTTGGCACATACCTCTCTTACAGTATTATAAAAATAATTTGCTCACAATTTTTTTAAATTTTTCAAAGCTTCAAAATCCCCTTCAAACCACCTCCTCACAAGGGCAGAAAAAAAAAAAAAGGCAAAATTTCACACATGAATTATCTTCTTCAAACTTCCACATCATTTCAGAGCCTGTTCTCATTATAGCCAGTTTTAAGATGATGTGGCTTCAATAATGTGTAAATCTAGAGGTTTTGAAGGGGGAGGTTAGTTGCTACTATTGTTCATATCTCTAACTGCCATCCCCTGCTGTGCAGGGTGTTCCAAATAAACTGCCACTGAAAAGCTGGTAAGCTCAATTAGTTGTGTTCCATAATCAATATGGAATAAGAGAGGAGAATTTGTGCCACTGTATGTCAAGAATTTGAAAGAAACAAAAAATTTGTTCCTGAAGAGAAATTCAGGCTGAAAAGATACAGGAGAAATCAAACAATTGCAGAAGCACTTACCTGCACTCCACAATTTCTCTTAAAATGGCTGTAATATGTTTTATTTTTGGTACTATTTGTGAATAGTCTAAACAATAGTCACCAGCATTGATCTTGAAGGGAGAAGGAAAAAGAGCCCGTATATTGAAAAAAACATTAATAGTATACAAATATATCCTTTATAGTATAGCCCAGCATAGTCAGCTTTGCTATGCTTTATCTGTGGAACCACTCCAAACTCTGTCAGTCTGACTAAAAGCCCTTTGCTACACAATATAGCTAAAGAAAGACAGATTAAGCTATTCTATGAAGAATTTCTTATTCTAGTTAATAAAAGTCTGCTGAGTATGTGAAAGGGTAGAAACACCAGTTTGGTCTCCCAGCCTACTAATTTCTAGTCCACCATATGGGGATTTTGATGTGATAGCATTATAGGTAGGCAGGGGATTTGTCCTCCACATGTAGGGTGGCTGCTGTTTCCACAGTTTATGCAAAACTCCACATTTATTTAAAGGAAGAAGGATATCCTGGTTACAAAGAGAGGGTAAGTCTAGGCATTGCTGAGGTGGAAGCATCAGCACAAGTAGCTTAATTACCCCCAAATATTTGTCACATTCTGCACCCTTCCCTAAAAAATGGTTTGCAAAAAGGGTTCTTCAGATGCTAAATAGATTGTAATATTTAAATTCACATTGATATGAAATTTGTCACAGCTTCAACACCATAATGAGCTTTTCAGAAAGCACAATCAAGTCATGTTTACAGTCCTTTTATTGGCATTCTGCTGTGAGTTACAAGGTGCTTGACAGCTTTTCTCTCCTCCAAGTTGTCCTTTTCCCTGTTTAATAAACACTGATTTGTGTCTCCAGCCAGCAGAGCTTAGTGTACTGTTGCAGCTACTGTGACAGCATCATTTTGCTTTATCTTGATGAGAAAGTGTCCTTTCCAAGTAATCCCAGGAATGCTCATGAAGACAGATGGGACACAATGGGTGCAGAGGTGGAGGGCAGAACTCCTGTGTGCTCAGCCTGTTGCTGGTGCTGATTCCCTCCAGGACTACTCCAAGCTTTGCTGCTTGTGAAGGGCAAGTGCTATAATTCAATGTATTAAACGTGTAAGTGGCTTTGCAGGACGAAAGTAGTTATTTAGCCATGTAGCAGGAGAGCTAAAATGCTACCCTGCCTTCCTCCTGGAGATGAACATGTATCTGTAAAAGCTGTTGATGGAAGAACATTGAGGTCCTCGCTGAGGTGGAATGAAGTTTTTCTAGTTGGATTCTAGAGAAACTGAAATTTCGTCTGGAGGCTATTGTAAATGGACCTTCTTGATGTGAAATGAAAGCTCCAAGGAGATTTAGATGGGAATGAAATTGTGACAGAGGTATTAAAATATACTCAGAGGTATATCCCTACTCATGTATTTGATGGTTTTTGACAACCGAGCTTGCTGTGTGTGCCAGCAGCTTCCCACTACTTCATCTTATCAGATATCTTGGGACTTTGACCCATTCTGGTCACAAAGTCAAAGGCAAAGGAAAATGTAGCAAATGGCCTGAAAAAAAGTGTGTTTTCAGAAGATATTTGCAATGAAGTTGTGCCTATTTTTCCTTATTTATAGCAGTTGCTGATTTCTTCAAATGGGAGATTTAGCCTTGTAGCCAGGGGTGCGTGCGTATCTTTTCATCTGCTGTCTCACCCTGTCCAATCTTCTCAAAGGTGTGGACTACCTTGGACTGGTGCCTAAAATGGATCAAGTGTAACAGGAAGTGTAACACACCTGTGTTGGTCACAAGCAGGTATTGCTCCTGGGAACACACTCATCCTCTTCATAATGTGCATTATTGCTGGCATAAGCACAAGGTTGCCCCCAGAGTTTGTCTGGTTCTCTCTGCCCAAGCAGACAGTGGGAGTGCTGGAGTACCAAAGAGCTTGGTGAATCAAAGAGCCTAGATTTACATCGACGTAGGAAGAGTTTCTCAAATCAAGATCTAAAAAAAGTGAAAACAGAAAAAACCCGACAGACCATTAAGAATAGTAGGAGAGCAGTTCATTGAGGAGCAGTTCATCCAGCAAAAACACATGCACTGTGTGTGTTTGGCAGTAAGTGAGAGACAAATTGCTTCCCTTCATGCTACACCCCTCTCCCCTCTGCCTTACTTTTTGAAGCACAGGACCTGTGACGAATGTGATTGGTTTAGCAAGAAATAGTTCTGATCCATGGCAAATAAAATCATCATATTCTCCATCATGTGTGGTGGAGGTGGATGGGATACATGGGGAGATACACTCTTCCTTTCTCTGCCTCCTAAATCTACCAATCTGAGAATTCATTTTGAGATAAGCCAGTGATTTGTACAGAAACCTAAACACATGGGAACATGCTGTCCTGTGGAGTGACAGGCAGGTGATGAAATCCCCAGAACACGCTTTTGCAGAGAATGGTTCCTTGGTGCAATCTGACAACTTCATCAAACAGCAATTTGAAGTATCACCAGAGGAGATGTTGTCCTTTGCCTCTTCTACATGGGCAAAAAAATTTGAAAAAGCTTTATTTGCTTTCTACGATTACACCTTGCTAGTTGTAAATGCGAAATTTCCAGAGTCTGTAATTCACAGCCTTAAAAGCATTCTCCCTGTGTTGTGTTGTCAGCTCTAGAGAGGGAGGTGTGACATGCTAGCAACAGCTGACTGTCAAATGGTGGTCAAAAGACTTGTGAGTGAGAAATAGCTTTGAAGTGACCCAGTCAAGGCCAGGTGTCAGTCGGTTTCAGTCTTGAGTTGTCATTACTTGATGTACTCTACACAGCTACTGTGTCCATCACCCGCAGTGACAGTCTCCTGTTTACTGAGAATTATTTTCATAACAGTGTCTGAATATTACAGCAGCATTAGTTTCAGATTCTCTTTTTTTCAAAGAAACCTTCTGCTATCCAGACCTTTCTGGATTCTCTCCTAAGCTTAGCTGTAAAGGAAGACACTGCTTTCTTGAAGAGCCAGCATGTGCTGGACTGTCAAGCGACTGAAACAGCTTCTGCTCTGAGCTGTGCCTCTGCTGGATGTTACTGGTGCTGCAGAAAGCACTGATGAATGGAGCATGTACCTGCTCTGTCACACTGCAGGTCACTGTCCAGCACATCAACAACTCCACCATC
>WAAG01003177.1:0-12233 GCA_013390105.1 Tichodroma muraria
TCCTTAAATATGTTATCACAGACATGTAACTACCATTTGTAAGTGGCAGGTCTGTCCTGGAGCCACCAGGGGGAAGCTTCTGGCAGCTTCTCACTGAAGCCACCTCTGTGGCCCACCTGCTGCAAAAATCCAGGCCATGCAAACCCAGTATTCTTTTCAGAGGTGGACAATACTAAGTTTAAATAGCCTGTAGCTTTGTGCATTGAAACACGTGCAGATGGCAAAGGAAGACAAACTTTAAGGCCAAACGCTAAATACAACTTCAGTTTAGCGTGCCAGGCACTGGTGTCTTGTCAGTGTGGCTTCACAAACTTTCTCATCCTCGAACAGAGTAAATTCTCTCCACTTGCTCATAGGATTGAGTTCAATTTTATCAGTCTGTTTTGTACCTCAAACTTTGCTGACAAAGAAAAAAAGTAAACCTGAGGTTTTGTAAGCAAAATATCTGATGGTTATGCATTCTTATTTCCTAACTCTGTTAAACCTTTAAATATGTAAATTGCATCTAACTTTACACCTCCATAATACTTTGCAGAAGACCAGCTGCTTTCATCAGTTCTCTTCCATTTTGGCTCTAATGGGGAGGAAAGAAAGTGTCAGAACACAGGCAGCCCCCAAACCCCAAACTGGTGTACATGTTCAGGTAAACAGGAGAATGGAGGACATGCACAGTTACTGTCAGCCAGTAACAGAATAGGATATCTCTTCTATTCTTGAGTTTGTCGTCTTTGTCTCTCCATGAATTTTCATTACTATCAATGCCATCAAGTTTCCCACTGGCAACTGACTAGTTTTTTCAAGGAGGGCTTTCTTGTGAAGTCAGTTCCTTTAACAATGCATTTGGTCGTGTTCTTTTTTTTTTTTTTTGATAAAACTCTGAATGATAACATATAAAATTCAATAAAAGGAAGCAGCAATTTCAAAATTATTTTTATCTTTTATTTCTCCTTTCTGAACCACGTCTACAAACTTTACCAACCTAATTTTCTGTAATTCCTTACAGGCTGCAAAATTTCCAAACCTTGATTTCTTCAGGGGAAAGAAGACTCTTATTTTCATGCTTTTTTGGTGGTCTGGCATCCCTTTGAGTATACATTCACACAGAATCTTATAGGCTAGCAGCTCTGCAACCCTTCCTACCGCATCCTGCAGATGATTGTGAAGCATGAAGGAAACTGAGAATGACTGAATGAAGATATTAGCATCCTTTGGAGGATATTAGGAAGCTGTGCTAAGAGATGCTGGGAAGGGAGTAGAAATCAATAAGAAGAAACATTATGTTAGCACCAGAGACACAGAAGTCAAATGGCCCCAGAGAATCACTCTGTTCTACAGTATAGGTACAGATGAAGCTGCAGGCACATTGCACTCTTGTTCCAAAGATTTCTGCATCGTGTTCGGCTGACGCTGCAGGTTTCTAATGTAGTTAAAAGCTGTTCCCACTTACTTCACTAGTTCTGGCCCACATACTGTTTGCAAGCTGAACAATCTCTAATGTCCTGCTATTAAAAAAAATAGTCTGCTCAATAAACAAGTGAAACTATTATTGGAAATGCTTTTCTAGATTGATCCCAAGTCTTGCTGCAATTATTGCTGACTCAGAGTGAGTAACAGCAGTGATGGCTTCCTGTCCTTGAAAAAGAAACTTGACAGTTCCATGATTTTGCCAAATTTACTTATACATGCCCAGACAGTAAACTATAAAAGTGAGACTTAAGACCAAACTCCTATGGTATCCAACTTAAGTCTGCGCAGAGTTGCTTTTTTCCCCTCCTTCCAGAAATGATTCTTCATAAATCAACTGCAAACTGCTGCTAGTTCCATATGCGATAATGTGCACAGCAGCAAACCATCAAATACTTATATCAAAGGAGGTAATGAGAACAAGCTGAGTAATTGAACTGGCCTGAGTAGAAAGTATCTAGCAAAATTTTGAAATGCCATTTCAGTTTGCTGTATCTCTCTATCATGTTCACCAGCATTCCTTCTGCAATTGGATTTTATTCAGTAAAATTGCTGGGGGCATCCAGATGTAATAGCAAGTTAAGCGTTTGTGACAGTGTTAGAGAATGTGATAATGGTAACAATAATCTATAAATGGAAAGTTGTAGTCAGTTGCAGCGATCTAAAGATGTGGGCATAAGAAAGATTCAGAGCTAAAGAATTTACTGTTTGACTGTATGTCCTTGTAAAAGCTGAATGTGAAAAATTTTGAAGATATAAATTAAATCTACTGATTTCATCATACAACTAATGGATGTACAGAGAAATCATATGTAGCTGGGTAGAGATTATTCTCAAATTTAGCAGAAATTGACTGTTTATTGAACCAATGAGAGAGATTAATTTCTTCTCTGTTATCACACGTTAATCTCTGATTACTATCTTACTAAATGGCATTTTAATAATCATATCTGTGGACTGTTAAATTCCCCTTTTTTGGGGGGGGGGGGGGGGAAAAACAAAGAAATACAGAAAAGCCGGGGCATGAAAAGACAAAAGAAAAGGATTAAAAAGCTGGGAAACAGAAGTGGAAAGGCACTGATAGTAATCAAGAAACATAAGCAATAAGCAAATCTAATTTCAGAGAGAATAGTCATATTGCTGAAATCTTCCAATTAGGCATGCATGAAGCTGACATCCAAGTAGCTTAAAGAAATAACCTGAAACTGAGAAGCTGTTGTTTAATACATTTAACAATAAGATGAAATTCTCAGATGTTCAATATAAACTGCATTCCTGTCTGCTCACATAGCTATTGGAAGGTGCTGCATGTCTATAATTCAAACCGGCTCTTTAGTATTGAATTTCCACTGACAGGAAGGGCAGGAAAACAGTCTCTCAAAGAGCTTGTCACCTGGGGGCCTGCTGGTGGGTAGAGCCCAGGCAGCTCCTGGTTTGCTGCTGCTCCTCTGCAAGGCCCGCGGCAAGTTGCAGACCAGCTGCTCAAAGGAATCTCGGGAGCTGCCTCACCACTGAGTCTGGGCTTCTTCTGCCTACCTGAATAGAGAGGTAAACAGCAGCCCTCTCCTTCACAGTCCTGTAGAAGGAACTTGTAGCTAATACTGGACATTGCCAAAAAACACCAGATACTTAGAGCTGATATCTTGTATGAGCTGATCACTGTTTTACTCTTCCGTATGTGAGTTCGCAGCCAGCTCACAGATTTGTGCTGCCTTAGGCAAAACAGAAAACATCTGCCCCTCATGCGCTCACCCATAAAATAAGAGTCAAAAGACATTTAGCTGCCTCTGCTACCTTTCTCACTGCCAGCCATATGTATTTTATATCGTAAGCTGAATCCAGCTTAATGTTGTACTGCTTCATAGTGCTTTTTTCCCCATCCTTTCTGTGAATATATGAAGCACAGGAAAAGACTTTTCAAATTCATGGTCTCCATAACAAAAGCAGCAGTAGGATTTTCCTAAAGGAAGAGAAAGGAAAGTCTGAAATCACATCTGTCCTCATGTATCATAAGACTGAAAAACTGAGAAACAGGAATGAGGAGGCAAAATGCTGGAGGGAATGAAGCTCTCAAAGATACCATCTCAGAAAGAAATTAAAGTCATAGTCACCAGGAAGGGGGACAAGGCGGAGACTAGCAGTTGTTAAACTTGATAATTGTCAGAGGGAAAAAAAAGACGTAGAAGAAAGGAGAGAAGACAATACAGCAAGACAGTAACAGTGTTTTAAAAAAATAATTGAAAACTCAAAGCAACTTTGATGCCATTGCACAGACAAAGGGAGAGACCTGAGGCACAAGATTCAGATTTGATCTAAAATCCCTCTTTTCATGCTTTTTTCCCAAAACAGATATTCAGGAAATGAATTCATCATGTACATAATTTCTACCTAATTTTTTTGTGTAGAATATTGTTTGTAAAATCTTTGGAGACATCACACATATGAAAGTTTGTTTTCTTATTTATTGACAAAATAGAAGAGGAAAATCAAAGTTAATTTGATTGCTCTTATATATTAAGTCACTTCTTCTTCATAGTAAAAAATGGACTAGCGATAGGGATGTTGAGAACCTCCAGCAACTACCCCAGTGCAAATCTTGTGAATATTGAAATATCCTTATGTATTATAACTTAAAAAACACTAAAGAAAACTCCACTGCATGTTCAAACTTTAAGTGCATAAAGGATGATCCTAACTAAACTTGCTTAGTGCAAAGACCTTTTCTATTACTTCTTTAGAGACAGGACAACTGGATCAAAGTTTCTTTCTGATTTTCTTTTTTTTTTCAGGTGGCTGGATGTCCCTTTAGCTCTATCCTCTATTCACAGTGCCATCCCAATTCTTGTTTAAACATGAACTGAGTTCTTCTGAAGATTAAAGAGTAGAGACTTATCCAGTATGCTTGTAGCAAAAGGTACATAGATTTCATTCTTATTTAAAATATGCAGGCTTGTGCATGATTACTTAGCATGTAATGTAAAGTGCATGTATCAGTAGGGAGTAGTGTGTGCGTTTAGGTTCTTAAAAAATGTTTCTTTTTTGAAAAATGTTTATTTTAGGTCAGAAATCTGATCATTTGGTATTACTGTTTATGAAATTTCAGTTAGAATATCTGTTCTGCTTGCAATGCTAAGAGCTTTGGGGGGTAATTTGTATTGGTTCTTCTGTATCCATTTATTTAGATTTTGCTTCTGAAGAAATCAGCAAGACAAAATAATGTTTCTTCATGAAATCAGAAAACAGTGAATTTTCATCATTAAAAATATTTTAACAACCTACTTTTCCTTTCAGGGGTAAAAATTATAATCCTTTATCCTTATATCTTCATGAACTTTTCTTCTTTCTCTGTTTGGTCAAGTTTCATTTGTTAAATTCGATAAACTATAGCATTCTACAAGATACTAAATCAGACTTTTAATTATTGAACCCATTTTAAATACTGTTTTATTTTCTGTGTGTGGAAAATAATAGTGGTGTTCCAAATTGCCATAACAACAGGCTGCACTCCTTAAAACAAGATAAGCTGTGTGTCAAAGTAAAACTGTTGCTATGGTAACCAGCTGAATATTTAAAGTGCAGCATCCTGGTTTAATCAGTTAAATTGTCTCTTTTCCAGAAATCATCTACATCGACATTCTTACAGCAGAAACAGTGAAAAAAGGAAAAAAACAGAAGTTAGTAGAAAATAATTTCTGCCCTGTATGCTCCCTTTCTGAGTGATTTTGTTTCATAAGAGTTACTTAAACTGCTTCTTTCTATCAAGAGTGTAAATACGGATCCTGTCTTTTATCCTAGAATTCCCAGAAATTCCATTCATCTGTTCAAGATATGTTTTCCCCTAAGAGGTTAGTAAGATATTAGCAAGTAAAAACATAGTTGCACATATATAAAATCTCCCAGTGACAATAATGCAGGTTTATAATGTCTCTTTATAAAGAAGACTTTAAAAATGGCAGTAGAACTTAATCCATTAAATCATTATCTGCCCTCTTAATGAACTTTATCATTAGATGGTCAAAGCTAAATGCTGTCTCATCCTTTAAAAATTACTTTCATTTTTCTGATATTTTAAAATTATTTTTTTATCTAAAGAAAATTTTTATGCACTGAAAATAAGATTGTTTTCTTTTGGAACGTTAAAGAAAAATACTTAAATTAAACTGTTTTTATCTCAAAAAACAGAGTTTTGCAGCATAGATATCTGTTGTACCATACTTAGTTGTGTTATGCCATCTGAGATTCCTGTATTTTTGGCCCTGAAAGTCAATGAAGCATAAAGAAAGTGACATTTATGCCTCAGAAGAATGCAGAAAAGTTAAAAATGTAGCATTTGAAAGGCTACCCATATAACCCACAATCACTATATTGCTCTTTTGAGATACTGGTTGGTATGGTAGAGGGTGCTTAGGTTCCATTACTGATACACAGCTATTGTACAAATCCTAGCTCACTTCCCGAGGTCTCTAGGAAGTGCTATTAGCCTGAGCTTCCTAATAAGGATTTTGAGTCACAGAGACGGACTCTGAGTCTCAGTGGTATAGTTGCTTGTCCTATTTCTTTTTTAGCCTAGAGAACACAGTGGTTGCATAGGGAAAAAGACAGATTCTGCAGATTTGGAATATTTTCCTTCTTATCGTGAATGGTCAGTCAGTGCTGCATTAGGAATTGTAGGAAAACTCTTAGAAATAAAATGGCCTCTTAAGAAAAGTATTCATAACTGTCTTAGATTAGGTAGAATATTGCAGATGTCGTACTGCTTTTTCATGGAGAGTTTTAAAAAAATCTATGAAATTTCAAGCATTGCATTCCTTTTTGCAGGCTCCACAGAGAAAATATATGCTGTTTTTATTACGTTCTTCTTCTTTCTGCTGGTTCTATTAAGCCTTACTGAAAATGAAAAAGCAGGACTTCAGTGAGGCTTTGCCATCTGGTGATGCAGCATCTCTATGCAAGATAGTATGTATCCTGGTAAATAAAGGAGGAAATCTTCCTCAAAAAAATGTTGAAAAGTTATTAATTTCTAACACAGAACCATATTTAATTCAGAATTTTTAAAATATGATTATGGAAAATGTTTGTACTTTTGGAAAATGCTTGCATATATTATTGCTACTATGTTACAATAGTTTGAAGGTCAACATCACAGCTGAGGCTTTCAGAAATTAAATGTAGATATCTGCTCTATTTTCTAAGTGGCTGTAAAAACATTTTTTTCCTGCTTATGGTGATAACTCTCCCTTTCTTTGGGTGCTCCAGAGATATTGTTTTGTTATTGATATATGAGGGAAACTGCTAGATCTAGGTGGCCAATATAAACTCATGATATCAGAGTTAATTGTCAGTTTATAAGCCCTAAGATGATTCAGGCTTCAAGTATGTTGAAGTGGCATAGTCTGGGATCCTTTTCCTCCTGCCACAAAGGGCATTCTTCAATTCTCTCAAGTGACCATTGGCTTTAGAGTTTGAATGAATCACATAACTCTGCCACATCACAGATATCATGGTCTATGGGTAGGCCATCTTGGTGAATGAGAAATTGGACAAAAAGTCTGCCTTTTTTGATAAGGGCAAGATGGCTACAGCAGCCTGTTAACTGAAGTAGTCATCACAGAGTGAAAATAGCTGTTCTCAAGGATCCTGGTCCCAAGTAATACTTCTCCACTGCAGGAAGCAGATGGTTTCTGAAAGCAGACTTGGAGGATATTTTTATACTGCAGCCGAGATACAAGTGCAGCTTCTGAAGACAACGGGCGAATCCGCAGTAACAGGGAGCTCAACACAGGCTGCAGTCTGTGGGAGGGAGCTTTGGGAAGACACACGCAGGTATTTCAGCTGATGCTCTGACTTAGATAACTTGCCTGAAGCTGAGCGTTACCACCATGTTATCCTTGTGTTACTCCTGGAGCAGAAATCTGAAATTAGTTTAGAAGAATCCAAATGAGTGAACTTCCTTTAGTTGTGTAAATACAATCCCAAGATGGAACACAAACTTACCTACAATTGCTGTAATGTACCCAAACAGAGAGAAGGACCAAGACCAGCACTGCAGCGTTTCTTGAGACTAAACGCTGCTCAGATGCAAACATTTTTAAACTACAAATAAAAGCCAAATCTCCTTTACGTGTTGCCTACAAACGTGGATGTGTAAGGCACCCTGAAAATAAGATCAGCCACGGCAGCTGGTGAAAATCCACGCACCTCATTCAAGCCACTGAGGCTTGGTCCATGCCGAGCTGCCTAGAGCTGCCCCCAGACTGACAGGAAGATCTGTGTGTCGGCAGGAAGAGTCCTCCAGAGGTGCCCACTGCTCTGCTGAGTGCCTAAGGGGGTATTTTGGCACACACATCCATGCAGAGGGTGTCAGCTGTGGAGGGACATCTCCCTCAAGGTGCGTGAAGGGCTTCCCACCTCACACCTCGGTGTCCACAGGGCTGTCGTTTGTACCACACCATGTGTCCCTCCTCTCTAGGCCTGGAGCCTGTGTGGGCTGCTGGAGCACTGTCCTGCTGATGGGCACGGGGTGAGGATAGGGCTGATCCCCAAGACTGCAGTGGCTCCTGCCACCTTGCCTTTGGCCTTGGGCCATTCCTGTCCCCACTGCCCTGCCCTCCATGGGCCCTGCCCTCTGTGGCCCCAGGCTGCCCTGCTGGGGAGGACAGGACGCTCTCCTGGTGGCTGCAGGGACAGCACAGTCAGTGCAGCCTGCCCCAGAGCCAGAGCTGGCAGCACAGGACCATCTTGGGGCTGTGTAGGGCCATGGACTTGCTGCTGTCTGGGTTTGCAAAATCAAAAATTGTAGTAAAAATTTAGGTGGTAAGGACAGAGCCCTGCCTGGTGGCCGGCACCATGCCAATGCTAAGCCTCGGCACGTTTGTGCTCTCAAGTTAGGTGGGATCTTCTTGGGCTGTGCTCATCCTCTTGCATTGTTATGCCCCTGGTGCTCTCCCATCTGCAGGTATTTATGTGTTTACATTCACAGTTAAATGATAAAGATTAAATGACATAACATTTCAGTCTGACATTTAGTGAATGCTACTCTTTTTGTATGTGCAGATTGAGATAATATCGCTGTACTGACAGCATGGAAATGGTCACTGATGCAAACAGAAATACATATTTTGTGTTTTCCCAAATTTCTGTTTCAATGAAATAAACACTCACCGAGACAAAAAGGCCTTTATTACTCATGTTCTCTTCAAGCCTTAATTAGCAGTTGAGTTTTGAAAAAATAACAAGAAAAGAAGTCCAGCTTTTGTAGCCTTTTCTTTTGTGGTAAGGACAGAAGCGGCTGTAAGGGACACTGTTTTTCCTGATCTCTTGGGTTTATTTTATTGACATTCATCTAGACTGTTTCTCCTAAAGTGCCTACTGCTTGAGAACTGGCATACAACTAATCCTGTCAGTTTTAGCTGGGGCTTCTTCACTGTTGGTTTACCAAAGAGCAGCCACAGCTGGGTAGGTAGGATCTAGCCCTGTTCTTGTCCTGATCTCATGCTCCTTCAGCTACAACTTTCAGTCCAAGTTCAGTCAGAGCCTGACCCAGGACTGCTGAAGAGAGTAATATTCTTGTGGCAACAGTAAGAAGGTGTTTCCTGCTGTACTGATGCACTGTTTTTTGGTTTTTTGTTTTATTTTGTTTTGTTTTTCCTAAATTTTTAACCTCTGTAGTGATGTTCAAATCTCCCCCTATGATACAAGATTTTTTGTTTGGGATATTTCAGTCTTTGACTTTAATTTGCTCAGGTATTTTTCCTTTCTAAATGTATCTGTTGCATGTAATGTCTTCATACCACAAATAATTTCATCTTCTCACACGTACCAGTAGCTGTTAGGAATAAAAAAGGAAGTGTCAGTCTCAATATAAATTACTGGTATGACTTGTACAGTTTGCTGCTGCATGGCACCCTTCTCCTCACAAACCTAAAGACATCACCACAGATGAACAAGACTTCCGTGTATCCTGTGTGTAAAGTTGTCCTGCATACAAGGAGCAGCTTGGGTACTTGTGGTGGCAGACTTAGCACGTATTAATAGAAAAAATGAAATAGAAATCTACTGTGCACACCCAAATTCACTTGAAAATGCTCATCTCCTGAAGGCAGACAGCACCATTTGTTCTCAGTAAGACACTGTGTTAGCTAGATGAGTACATGCCATTAAACCTGGCATGCAATGTTTAACATCACTACAAATTCAGAATAAATTCAGCTGCAGTACTTTTCCTCCTTTTTTTCTCTTTCTCTAGGGCATTAATTAAACACAGCATTCACAAGCGTGGCCCCTTTAAGAATTATCATTCTTTACGTATTATAGATCTCAAGCTGTGAATATGTGGGATAGTTATATTAATTTCTAATCACTTTTTAACAGACAGTGTCTGGGTTGTATGTAGCCAGCAGTAAATAGCTGTAGGATTTTAAATACTTTTATCCATTGGTATGCAAATACAGAACCAATTAGAATCTTATTGCTAGAGGTATGAATTTTATTTTTTTAGAAAATATATGAGTAACTATAAAGATCTCAAAATTAAGCCATGCTCCCCCTGAAGAGAATTATTTATCATTTATTCTTTAAAAGAATGCCTCATATTCATACAAAAGCATGTGAGAAGTTCATATGGTATAAAAATTTAAATCCAAATGTGCCAAAAAATTAAATAAATAAATAGGGAAATCCATCAGAAGTATGCAACATTGTCAGAATGTCACTATGAATCTCACAAATCTCAATGAAACAAAGCTTTTACTTCTATAAAAAGAAATTATATATGCGATATAGTTTGAATTTTTCATGGAATGTTTTTATTCTCAAATTGAATTGTTTTGCTTGTGCTTTCTTCATTATTTTGTCTTCATTGGTGCTTGAAAGCATGTTTTTTATATAAGAAAAACATATTCTTTGTGTTAGCAAATTCTGCTACAATCAGTCCTTGACCTAGATTCCCACATTTCTCAGAAATCATGTTTCTGAAGTTGTTCAGACTCTATTTCATAAGAGAGTGAGTTCTTGGAATGTAGTATTTAGTCAAAGCTCAATGTGTGAATCAAAATTGGACAAAACTCACATTGTTCTACTCTCAAAAGCCGTTTTTAGCATGTTCAATAGTTAGTTCACAGCTGGATTTAATAAAATATGTGCTAGAAAGGGGCCAGGTTCATGCAATATTTAAATATATGTTTAGCTAAAAAATAAAAAGAATTTTTCAATCTAACTTTTAAACTGGTAGTCATGAGAGCATGATTTTTAATGCAGAAGGAGAGAGATGAATGTAATATACATCCCTTATTGTAAGCATTGAAATAACATAATGCAGTCTGAGTATCAAGAAAAATCCAATTGCTAGCACTGAAATCTCTGAGCTAATTTCTAGTCATAGCTTTTTTTCAGAAAAAAGAATAGATGATACTATTTAAAGAAAAGATGAAAATGGAAGCATTGTTTACCACTATAAAGTCTCAATAATTAGGGAGAAAGATTACTTAGAATAATATCCTAGTGCAAGGTAATATTTTCTGATCTTTTACTGGTGTAATGACCAAATTAGGAATGAGAGAAGTGCATGATCAGGCTCAGAAATGAGGTGTGCATGACGTTCCATGCACAGAAGCTCTTGCAGTACAAATGAGCAAACATCAAAACCAATGGAGACAAGTAAATATGACAGCCAAAAGGAAGATCAGATAGCCGCCAGTAATTAGAGCAAGGGGCAGTAGTTTAGTGTCTCGAGGTAAGATTTTAGGGTAAAGAAAGAGAGATTACGGAAGAAAAGAGCATTTGGCACACGGAACATCAGGTCTGCAAATTAGGAATTACTTTCAAAATTAAAATGGCAAAAGACAAGCTATGGATTCAGAAAAGCTTGTCTGGTTTTCAAAATGTTGAGAGATTAACAGGAGCTGAATTAGTTCTTTTAGTCCAGAGATGTTTATTCTTTCTTCAACACTCTGTATAGCAGAGCAAGTGACAATGTAAACCATGTATCTGTGTTGTGTGGCTCAAGAAGAAGACCTACATTGTATTGTGCTTCTAGATAATGTGGAATTTTGAATATATGGGTTCCATTTTGTGCATAAGACTTAGGAAGCTGTGTTGGCTACGGTAAAAACTATGAATATCCTTGGTTTGGAGCTTGGAATTTCATGTCTGAGAGAAGAGTTTTATCAACATTTGCCATCTGAAGATCATGTTAGAGAGTTAGTAGCATTTTGAAAGTTCAGAAAGTATCTGTAGCCAAGTATGACATTTTTGTTTGCACTTGGTCTGGCAGATGCAGTGCTCGCACAGAGGAGGACCCGACTGCAGAGAGATCACTGCCACGTGCCGGATCTACAGATGTATTGGGAACATCAGCTTGTGTAAACACAGATGCTATTTTGCAAAAGTTTCTAGATAGCAGCTGAATGATGACTCAGACGTTTTTTGTCACTGCAGAGCTGCACATGGTCCTGTGTACAGCATCGTTAAAGGCATTAGAGCAAACGTCCTAACGGAGAGCTCTTTACTTCGGAATTTTTGTGCGCCCCACATTTTTGCCACTATGGTATCTGCACTAAGCCACAATACTTTTCTGTGAGATGACATGCATAGTAATAAGAAGAGATAACTGGCATCCTTCTGTTTAAGTGGAATTGTTTAGAAAAGTGCGTTTATTGAATGTGATATTTCACAGAAGTACAACGACTTCAGTAAAATTTACACAAAGGATTTTTTTAAAATCCTGAACCTACTGGTAGCTTTACATATCTGAAAAAATGGTAAAAAGAGTA
>WAAG01003186.1:2446-12519 GCA_013390105.1 Tichodroma muraria
AGTGACTGACTGCCAGCAATGTAGCAGCAAGTGACAGCAGGGCCCTCAAACAGTACAGCCACTGGCAAAATAAACATCTGCCCTACAGCAACAGTTTGCAGTGGAATCTACGTCTCTGGAATTAAGATCAGTTAATTGCCTGCAAATTGATTTGTAGGTTGGTTTTCAGAAAACAAAAACAGTTTTATGCTCTTCAGTCTGTAGATTTTTCCTGAATGGATGGCCATATAAAGTTTACTTTTTTATACTGAAGAGCTCTAAACAGGTAAAATACATTTTCTGGTTAAATACCTCATTTGCAATTTTGAATTTAACATATCTTTTCATCTCATGTCTTTTCAACAGTCCTTATAAAACAGAAATGAAACTACTTACTGGTTGCATAGCTCTGGCTGTCTAACTAAATTTTGAATGAATTCATTCAGTCCTGCTCTTCTCTGTTTAATAAAATCTGAAAAAAACAGATTTATTAGAATCATCAGTCAGCTTGTGAAAAAGACTTGTTTTCTTATTCAGGTTTTTTAGGATTTAAAACAGCAGTTAAAAGGAGACAGGCCCATGACTGATTTAGAACAGGACTGGTTCTACATATGAAAACCGCAAGCTTAAAACATTGAACTGAGCTGAGAGAATAAATTTCAGTTTCTCTGTAACACTACTTAAAAATGTTGAAAGCCAGGTGGATTCGAAGTGCCACCCTGTGCTTCAAGAACAGCGTGTAACCACAGCGGGCTAACCTGTGCAGCCTTCACCGCACGAGTGAGCACATCAGCACCTGACTCCACAGAATCCCAAGAATCCAAAGGCAAAATCTGGCACAAGTCAGGTTTTTACATGAACAGTCCCACCAAGCAGCACATTTCCATAATATACGTATGGCAGGGGGAAAATGGCACAATTCATCCTGTGGGCAGGCACTTAGATATAGCCATCAAAGATAACAAAATAAAATACTTTCCTTTAGATTTTGACATTGATTTTTTGACATTTTTGACATCTCCCACACTTAAAAAAATACTCCTCAGAACCCCTTCCCTTATCTAAAGCTAAAGACACGAAACTGTTCTGCAGCAACATGGAAAAATACACAAAGGATTTAGAATCGAAAGAGAGTTCTAACATAAAGTGTAAAATGGAATAATCTTATCTTTCATTACTCAAATCAACAATAATTTGTGTGGAAAAGGAATATTTAACTCGTGCACTAACTTTTAAGGCACTCCAATAACTGTCATATCCAGATTACTGACTTTTATTAAAATTTTAAATTAAGTTTTAATTAACAGCTGTATTTAAAATATTATGAAAAATGCCCGTATTTTTTCAGGGATATAATTCCTGAACCTTTCCTAGGGTATTTAATAATCCAAAATTACTGACATCTAACAGAAAGGTAAATTTGCATACAGATAATATATTATGAGAGTGAACAACATCAGCAGTTTCAGTGTGCCAGATGTACCGTGCCATCAGTCACTCTAAGCCTACAGGGTTATCCATGCTGGTGAAGATAAAACACCTGCAACATCTGAAATTTTCAGGTTCTGTACTCTGACTGGTTTCTGTTCCATTTTTTCAAGTTAAAACAAGATGAATTTTAAAATAACCTTAGTGCAAATAAAACTGGAGCATTTAAATGGCAATTTAAATGACAGCATTTTTGGCAGTTTTGGGCAAAGGGATGTAAAGGTCTTAACCTGCTGCATTTCAATGCAATAGTACAATGTTGCATACCCATGGATGGATTACAGAAGTAAAATACCTTTTCAGTATTTGTAAAATATGTAACTTGTTTCAGGAGCCAGCAGAAACATTACATCAAAGCTTCAATAAATCAGTGTTAAGAAAAATAATTATTTACATAAGCATCATGGCTCCATCTCCACCCTGCCTCCCAGCAAGAAACATCTTGAGAACTATTTAGTTTCTCATGCTTCAGGGATTTCAGAGTAGTTCACAGAAATTTAAAACAAGTTTGAGGACTCTGTTTTACATATATAATTTTAATAAAGTTTTAGTTGAGGTTTTTTTCCCCATTAAAACTCCAGTTTCCTAAATTTGGCTCCAAGAAATCCACCTGCATATTTGCCTGTACAGCAAACCAGACTGCATGGCATTCTCTGGTCTTCAGCCGGCTCTGAGAATCCCAAGGTCAGAGAAAAGGAACCAGAACTAAACAAAAAGTCCCTGTAGACAAAACACACATATAACTTCTGGCAACCATTTACATCTTTATCAGATGAGAACATCAGAGCTTGGATACTCCTATTTGATTATTTTATTAAAAAAATAAAACAGAATTTCACATCAGGATCCAAATGATTAACTGTAACTTCCGAAAACTGGGTTTGTTTGTAAAAAATTTAAAAAACCCAAACCTACAAATCCTAAGAGTTCAACAGCTTTGGATCCATTTGTTCCTCAGCAAAGGAGGAAATGGAATGATTGGAACAGGTGCAGGAGGAGATGAAACTACGAACATTCTGACTACATCAGCAAGCCAGGGGAGGCTGGGAGCAGTCCAAAGTGCATCAGGAAAAGCCTGAAGTAAAAATGGCTTGAATGAATAGTACAAACACACAGAGCAATGGCCTTGGCCTTCCCATTTGCCTTTTTAGTTACCCTTGGTGCCACCCGGGTTACTCCAAGGCACTTTACAAGTGCCTTTCATTAGTTACAGAACAAGCTAAGTGGGGACCTATCACTGGTAACTGGAGCACAACACGTTCACATCGGACACACTTCCTGTTGTAGTTCCACTTACAGAAGAAGTTCGTTTTCACCTGAACTGTACAAGGAAGCACATTCAGACACAGAGAGTTCAGAAGTCCTCAAAGATAAATCCTTGAGTTATTTCATTTTGCAGACGGCTGTGGGGCATGTAACACAACGGAAGTTTAAAATGGACTACGCATAACGCTTCGGAAGAGCCTGGGGTTTGGCTTTTGCTTTTACAGGAGAGAGATGACACCTGACAGTTCAGAATCAGAATCCTGGATATGAGAGGGTTGGGAGGAGCTATAGCCTTCAGTGCAAGAGAGGCACTGGGCGACCAAGCAATGCTTTGTTCACTATCACAAGGTAAAACACCTACCCACGCTAGTTCCTGCTCTTGACTGAAGCATGACTAAACTTTGGTTTAGTCACTGTTTTGAGGACCGCTGCAAAACTCATCTAAGACAGCTTCTTGTAGGCTGGAATAGATCAATTTTCATATAAAGAAACTGACAAAATGAATAGCAAGATGATGACATACCAGGATCAAAATTATCTCCAAATATTCTTTTAGCTGGAATCTTCAGGTTCATGGTGGGAAATTGCTTCTTGAGCTGAAAACAAAACACATAAAATTGGATTGTGCTTAGACATTAAAGTACCTAGAAATAATTGCATTTTGTTTGTTTTCTGATAAACAGTTTGAACACCTGATTATTAGTAATTCTGCTCCACTATGCCATTTCCTCTGCTCATACACACAGGGGAAAAAATATACCCAGAACAATCTGTACTCAGAAAAAAATTTGTACTCTTGTTTGCAACAGACATACCCTTTTAAATTCAAAGGCCATCTCATCTTCACCTTATGGACTAATAGAGCAATAGTGCAAAATTATTTGCCCTAGGCTAGAAAAACAAATTTCAGCGTTGTTTTTATTTTCCTTTTTCATCCTTCCTTCCTCCATCAATTCTTTACCTCTTTTGGGTTTGTTTTTCTCTTATTTGCTTGCTTGCACAGGGCTGTATGCATGAGGTTTAGGATAGACTGGGGATACAGGCATCTGGGTTTTGTCCAAATTACATTCTTAAAGCTCTAGAAATCACAGGTGGTCTACCCCTACATCAAAACTGCAAACAGATGAACAGTCTATTTTAGGATCCTGCACTTGATAATTCAATTATTATTACACTTGATAAACTGACCAGAAGACAGCATACAACAACAGTGAACTACATATTTAAAAAAAACCCCAACCTGACACTAATCAATCACTAATCACTACATTTACTTCACCTTCAAGAGCTCCAGAAGAGCCATCTTACTCTCATGCTCTTTAAGAAGGTGTTTTCTAATACAGTAGCTGACAATTCTTCTTTCCTTAGCAACACCAGTATTTCTTTCAGTTAGCAGCACAAGTTCTTTTTGGTGTATATATTGTATGAATTACACTGAACAGAAGCTGGACTAAATGTCCTCCTGGTTATGATTCTCAGAACCTCACCTCTGGCCATGTTAGAGAGACCAGGGCTGAACAAACTTCAGCAGAGCAACGCCAATCCAAATGGCAAGAGAACATGGCAAAGGAACAGGATCACCAACACTCCCTCTGAAAGGAGGATTTTCTGTTTTCACATCCGTTGCAGGTCTATCCCTGCAAGATGCAGGCAAAGCACAGCATGGGGTATCCAGGGGCATTTCACCTCAAACATTTCCAAGAACATTTCCGAGCTGTGTTTGGAGACCACTGCCACATGCAAATCCATGCACAGGGAGGCAGAAGAGAGAAAGAAGGCTTTTCTACTTCCCAGAGGGAGAGTGGAAGGGAAGGCACAGATAAGCAGCTGATAATGGCTTAGTATGGGAATCAGAGGGGAATTATTTCCTCTTTTGTTAAAGCACAAATTATGCTCTCTAAACACGAAGAGCTGGAGGAAAGTACGGACACAGCACACACAACTCAGATTTGTATTTGAAAAAGTATTTAGCCCACTTGCCCACTAAGTAAAAAGGTAGCAACAAACCCAAGAAATTCATACTTAGTTGAAGGGGCCTATTTTTTTGGGAACACTGACCACATATTTCTGCGCAAAAAATCATACCTGCTATGAAACTGCAGGTACAATTTGCCATCAATGGCTGACTAGAAAATTTCTATTAAGAAACAAGGATTTGTTCATTGCTTTCAGTACTTCAAAGAAAAGCACTTATTTTAGGAGAAACATATCTATCTAGAAGTTTTGTGGGTTTTTTTATCATGAACAAAAGCACATTTTATATGTTTTGACAAAAACTAAACTGGAAGTTTCATTAAGCTATGATCCCAAGGAACTAAAAAAACCCACATGACAAATAAGTGGATTTTGAGTCTGAAATTCAAACAAACCGAAGTTTAAAAAACCCACCCCATCATCTTCTTTAATTAGGCTCCTATGGTTATTAAATGCTGACTCAAACTCCTCAAGAGAGGATTAACTCAAACCATAACATTGCAAGTGTTGCTCTGCTATTCTGGCATGATTTCACAGCTTGCTTTTCGCTTACCGTATTGTAGAGTTTATCAAACTCTGCATACCGTCGAAAGACAAACCACTCATTTCTGCCAACAGAGACCAACACTTTGTAAACCTGTAGGAACAAAGATAGTGTTATTGCCTACAAAGCTTAGTAAAACCTTGCAGGTTTAATCTTGTGGTGGAAGTAAGGGCAAGTTGTTAAATTTACTGTGTAAACGCACTTATCGAACCATGTATTTCTTACAGCTGTCACACAGACATCAACAGAAACGATTAAAAGAACAATTAAAAGAATATGGTACTTTACAGAATATCTTTTAAACACCAGGTAAGCAAAAAGTAACACCAAAATTGACTTAGTGGAGTTTCATAAATTAATTAATATCCAAAAGGAACACGTGGCCATCAGATAGTACTCTATAAAATTTAATACGAAATTTGTTAACAACTAGATAATCCATAATAAAGACTAATAATAAAGAAGCAAAGCATTTAAAAATACTGAAGACTGCCTTCACCAAAACCTAAAGAGAAAGTATGTATGGAAGGTACAAAGATAAGTGTTCATTTGAATACCTTGAATACAGAAGAATCCTGGCTGATGGCACAATGGGAGGAAAAAATGGTGCTGTGGCTGAAATACAGCCCATGTAATGTAATATGCAACACTGGGATGAAGGGAGGTATAGTTGGAACCTGCTGCACACTTCTGGCCTTTCAAATGCCAAGTCACAGAGGACTTCAGTAACTAGACAGATTGTCAGTCCCTGGATTCATAAATCTGGTTGGCAGCTGTGTGTCCAGCAGGCTTCCCCTGTCTCTCAGGCAATTACATGTCTCCACTCCTCTACTTTCTTGTACTTCCAGAAGGAGCTCAGCTATTCCTTCAGGGAAGAGGATGGGCACAGCAAGGAAATGAGTGCAGGGCACTGCTAATTCCCAATGCAAACAACTGGACCAATGCCCCAGTCTCCCTTCTGCCCTGCAACAGCACCTTGGCTCTCTCTAACTCCCGCAGTGGACGTGGCAGCCACCACCATCGGCTCCTCAGCCTGAGGGCTGCAGTCACGCTGTGTTAACTGCTCACATAAGCTGTTCTCAGTCCCAGGCCCTGGGGAACACAGGAAGCTGGATACAAGCATCCAGCAGAATGCTGATGAGACCTTCCAATAAAACCCACTCTGCCTCATGCTGCTAAACGAGTGTTAGCATAAAACCTACCGACTCCCCTCTAGAGCCTCCCTACACGGTAGACAGCGGAAGCTTCAGCTGCAAAACTTAAGCACTGTCCTCCTGAACTGGGACCCTTTACAGCAGTCAAATCCTGCAGGCAGCGTTCAAACACGAAACACCTCTGCTCCCCGTGACTGCACGGCAAATCAACGCCAACATGCTTGAGCAGAGGGCCAAGATAGCTGGGCAGAAAGCGCAGATAGCAGAGTGCACAGGCAAGCGTAACTCAAGATACAAGATGATATCTCCACCTCCTTGGCAACTGCTAAATTAAAACAGTTTTGTTCTAAGAGTAGCTGTAGAACAATGACACAATCCACATTTTTTACACAAGAGAGCATAAAAAACCCCTGTATGAGGTCATCCAGTTCACACCACTAACAAAGCTCTTGCACACCCCACAAAGGAACAGCTGCAAGTCCAAAAGTTATGGACACGCTGCATGGTAAGAAAATACACAATATCCACAAAAAATCTGGTAAAACCTAAAACCATGACGTGTCTGGGCTGTATTACTACTCTCAGCTACACATATGTAATGATTAGAGAGATGTGCAATGCTTACTTCTAGAAAGGTGGGGGGCAGGAATCTAGACTTACTTAGATAATAACCTTTTTAAGTCTAATTATTCCTAATCCAAATTTGGCCTTAGAAAACTCCTTAAACACAGGTATGATGCATCCACAACTCATAGTATGTGGGTAAAAAACACAAAGCTTTGAGAAAAATTAAAAGGAAGAAAAATAAACAGAATTCCTAAAAACATCACCATAAAATATTTTCCCAGATACAGACAGGACAGGATCCAGCTACTTCTGGATGCAGTAGGATTTCTTCACAAAAGAAGTCATTGAAATTAAAAGCCTTCAACACTTGATTTTTATTAGACAAATCAAAATAAAAAGGTAGGCTGTTTTCCAATTTTGACAGAGCAATCATTGAGAAAGTAAGGAAACTATTTATTGTCAACAAATAAAAAAAAAATAAATACATAAAAACAACTCCAATTTCCACAGGGCTGGGGATTAATATTATACATCACAGGTCTGACACAAAGTTTTCAGATTTAATCAGACAAACAGCACCCTTGAAAGAGATTTTTTAATAAGCCTGTATATGATCTGGGTGTAAAGGGAGATGAGAACAGGTCAGAAGAGAAAATTAAGCTTCAGACATCAAACAGCATAGGGATAAAAGTAAGAAACCCAAAACAAAGCTATTCATCAAAACAGGCAAAAGAATGACCTAATATGTAGCAAGGACAGAAAGCAATTAATATGGGCTAGATAAGGTCCAAACTAAGGAAATACTTTACTCTTTTTATGTAGAAAGTGAATGCTGAATCTTCAGAAAAATGTGGGACAGCAAATTAATGTGGATTTACACAGAGGCTGGTTGCCCCTTAATTCATGGTTTCCATGAATTAAGTGGAAGCAAAAAAGGTTCCCTGCCAGAACACCCAAAAAATGCAAACATGTAATCATTTGAAAAAAGAAAAAAAAAATTGGTAGTAAATATATCGAAAGTATGCAGTGTTTAACAAAACCAAATCAAATATTCAATAAAAGGTCATGAAAATGCTCAGCAGGAATGAGAAGTTCACTTCCAGAGACAAAACTGAAAAACGCAATTATCAGAATGACGACTGCTCAGGAACATGATTGTTTTAAAAAATGCTTAATCAGAGTAAGTGTGAGGGGAAAAAGTAGAGCTAGCAAAAGATAAGTTGCAGATACCTGTCTTGTTTCCATGCCAGCATTAAGTGAGCCATCCAAAGGTTTGAGCTGAAATTCAGTTTCTACTCAGACCAGTAAGATGCTAGAAGCGTTTCAGAAGCAGCAGTCACACACGCTGTGAGCAATGGTAAGGTGAAGACTGTACAGTCACCTGAAATCCCTCCTAGCCTTTAGCACTCTGACCTTTCTTTTCAGCCCAAGTGAAAACCCCTCCTATGCTCCTTATAGAAATGGCACTAGTGTGGCCATCAAAAGACACAGTTACACCTATCACAAATTTGTTAAGAACTGTTGCTCCTCTGCACCCCTTTCTCACTCCCTGTCAAAGTACTGATGGGATCCTGTCATTATACACAGCTACAGAAGAGGGGACACAGTAACAGCACTGACACATGCTGGAATTCACAGTTTCTACCATGAAGTTTAGTATGACCCTCACTTCTGTCATCAAATCCTAAAATATACGTGACAATATTCGAAAGCTTGGTTGTGAAAGCACTTCTTGTCAAGCTGCTAATTACTCCCTGGCACAGAAAGCAGAAGCAAGATAAAGTGTACCTCTGCACAGCGTAAGCTGGGATGGATTCTTTCCCCCCTTCTCCCTCAGCCCCCCATTTCTGATTTTTCATACAGCTTTCTAAAGGGCACACCCAAATGAAGTGCCTTTACACTGCCAAGGCTCACAGACGTTTAGGAAAAATGACCTGGAAACCACAACATTGGCACTGGCAATGTTTTATGCCAGAACCACACTGGCATATTTTCACTGCAGAACTGCCAGCACTGAGGCAACAAAACAAACCTGTTCTGCTCAAGTTTAGATTTTCACAAAGGTTTTCCTGCTCACCTGAGTTTCACATGAATGCAGAGGTTTAAGGAATAAGTAAAGCTCTCTTTTGTTTATTCCCTTTACTGACACACTCCTTCCCCAAGCTACATCTGGACACACCTGTAGAATCAAACAGCACTGTCCTCCGAGGAAGGGAGGTGAAGAGGAAAGGGAGACAACATAACTCACAGTAAACCATTGTTTTGTTGTATTCTTCAGACAGCAACTCCATATAAGGGTGTTTGCATTCCTCATCTGAAGAGTGACTAACTCACTCAAAGAAAAAAAAAACTTAGAGGAAGTTGCATAAGAGCAATGAAATAGTTTGAACCTTCTTAAAGGAAGTATTTTGATCTTGTCATTTAGGGTTATATAGATGCCACACAAAAATCCATACCACACTACTTTATTTTTCAGTACGCAATGCAAAGAATTTCCCACACAATAGCAAGATTTCGCAACCAGAAAGTCAAACTGGGAGGCAAAGAAAGGAAGAGGGAGAGAAATGACAAGAAGTGGAAATGGGAACAGGATAGGAAAAAAATCATAAGCATTAGTATCAGAAACAGGAAGGAAGACAGAAAAAAGGTTTTGAAAAAATTTGATGCTTTATATTTCTTTCATTTTACACAAAAGAATTACAATAGTATAATAGGATATCTGTGAAAGAATGGACATTAAAACAAACAAACCAACCCCCATAAAGAACGAAATCCACGCTTCATCCCTTTACTAAATAAACACCTTCATGAAAAATCATGTAGAATGCCAAAAATGGTACCAGAATGTTTTCCCTGTACTTGGATACCTAAATATTTTATACAAGCAAATGCAGCTATTTTGAGGTAAACAAGAGCAGAAATTTGTAAAGGCAAGTTCTCTTTGCAGAAAGCAACACAGGTAAACACTGTAAAATATTCACAACTTTTCACACTGGGCTATGGCTAGTACTCACAAGAGCAAGGAAACTGATTTCCATAAACCTATTGAAAATAACACGAAGCTTAGTAGCAGAAGAAAAGAAAGCAGCACTGCTAGGCAC
>WAAG01003186.1:20376-33139 GCA_013390105.1 Tichodroma muraria
ACTTCCTCAGTCTTCTCCACAAATACACTGATAATGGCTCAACATATCACTGGACCTTACACAATCTTGTAGAAAACCCAGAAAGTCAACTTTTTCTCAACCTCTCTATGGAGAAATAGTCTCCCATTCTTGTTACCAGGCAAGCAGCTGACACACAGGAAATGGGAGACAAGATATTCTAAATCCAGTGCAACAGAAATACAGGATGAGGGACTGTATGCGAAGTCAAATGCTTCAGAAAAAGTTAAAAGGAAAACGTAGATCGCTGATCTCTAAAGAGAGAGGGATGGCCAGAAGCTGTTCAATAACAAGGTTCTGGAGAAAGGTTCTGTTCACAAAAGACACTCTTTTAAATATCACACTACATACAATTTTTAATACAGTAACACTAGACACCGGGTCAGACCTCTAGCAAGACTTCATTGATTTAAAGAAGAGAGCAGTAACCAAAATACTCTAGTCAATCCCTGGCTCACCTCCACACTCCCTTCTAAGTACAATTTCAGAGAGTTGAGGATTCAGCCACTGTTATAAAAGAAAAAGCCTGCTCCCTGTTTACACATCCACCCACTACCTAGCAGTTTTAAAAATTTCTAGTAGCACCACTCCTCTGCAGCAACATGGGCAAAGTCCAATTCAACTGAATCTCTCTACTTGCAGTCCCTTCCTCTAAGTGAAAATGCAACCACAGGAATGAAATAAGGAATTACCCTCTCTTTGTCTCTATCAAATTTACTGTGGAAAAGTCAGGCAAACATGACCTTCCCACGACTGTACTGCACCCAAGACTATCCCTTCTGCCCCACCTCCCAAAAGAAGCTCCAGTAAATTACTCTTAACTGGCATATAACAAGATTCATGGCTTGGATTAGACCTATTTGCATTCATATTTATTACATGACAGAGCACAGGTTCTCTGCTGTGGTAAGCAAACCCTGAGTAATAAAACATGTCTTAAGAACAAATACTGTCAGTAAGAGGCATTTGTCTTTTAATCCTGAACACATCTCCATAATAATTTCAACTTCAGCCTGTGTCCATAGTATCCACAAGGATCACTATGTGCCTCAGACGGTACAACTTACACAAACCACAGAGTGTATTAAAAAAATCCAGTTCGCATTACACTTGCTACCTACACATTTCTTGGTGTGCTTTCTCAGCCTGCCTATGCACCAGGTCCAATTAAATTTTAAATGTAGATGCCTAAGGATAGCACAGCTCAAGAGCTGCAGCAACAGCACCTACTTTGAAGAGGTCTTACAGACAGCTGACAGCAGCCACCTGCAACAAAGTCATTTCTACATAAGAGGGCAGTCAGACTTCAGTAAACACCAAGCAAATAATCCAGCCTCATTTTACCCCTCTGGATGAAAAAAAATTAAACAAGAGAACACCACATCTCAATTCCAGATATACTGGACATGTTCTTACATGACCTTCAACAGAAGTCACAAACAGCTCTCCCTTGGTTTCACTACATAAATACAGAATTCCAATCTGTCTAAGACGGATGTTACTGCTAACGCATTGAACACGTACAGAGTTCTGGGATTTTATGTACTGTAATCAGCAAAAGAGTAAAATCCATAGAACAGAATATAGCTGGATAATAACATCATGAAATATGCAAATCCAAGCTACAGGCCACAATCCAGAAATCACACTTTTGTAGTCTGTGCTTTGCAGAATTGATGGCTACTTACTTAGAACCACAAAGCTGTTAGATAATGAAAAGGCAACAACTTAAACATTGGAATATAAAAGGCAAGCAAGAGAAAGACCCTTTAGCAATATGCAAACAGCACGTCCAGTTCACCAGCAGTTGATTCATCATGTCACATCAGTGCAACCACAGCAAGTATTCTACATCCATTCTTCAGGGACAGTTTACAGACTCCCACAGTAAAGGCAAGAGCATACACTGAACTCTCACATATTTCTGTGCTGCACAGAGAACGAGAAGGTTCAGTTCATAAGGATTCACAGATTAGTGGGTTATGTACAGAAAACAGAATTTGGTGCAACAACATCAGATGTGGTGAGGCTGTAATTTACATCACAGGTGGGAATTTGAGGCTGGAAAGCAATTCTAACACATTATGTTGTTATTATTATTATGTTACATTATCATGTAACCTCTAGTGCCTACTTCTCCAGCTTTGCCAAGGTTTATAAAACAGCCACTACTTCTCACTGACATGGGCAAGTAAACTGTGCTGCATTTCTGATCTAAATGAGGATCTCAAAGTATCTGTTAAGAAATAGGTCGGTTTTCTAGCTTTAAGAAATACCATGCATGGAGACTACCTTAACAACAGTGAACTTTCCAAAATGCTTTCCAAAAGCTAGTAACAGTTTTTCCTGAAATCTAAAGTATCTTAAAGCCTTCAGGAAAATACTCCTCCATATGCAGCTCCTGTTTTCACCATTAGTTCAGATTACAGCCATTGAAGAGATTGATGTGCAGATGAAGGAAAAAACCCCACAACCCTCAGAACTATATTTAGACACTGAGACTGAAACAACACTAACGTTAGAAGAATCCAAAACAGAGTAACATCAACCCTTAAAAATACAGTCCCATTCTGTGTGTGTCTATAAAACCACCTGGAATGTCTGAAAGAAGTTATAAGCAAACCTTAGCTACAAGGATACTGCAGCAAGAGATACTCACAGAAATACTGAGTGCAGGAAGAACCATAAGGGCATTCAGGTGACACTGCTGTGCTGCGACGAAATGCACTACCCGCATGACAACGTATCCTAAGTTTAATGGGGAATAAGAAAGGCGCATTCCATCCTGCAAAACTACTGCACGTTTAGAAGCAGCAGTTACACCTTTATGAGCCGCTAGAGGAGGAGAACTCACATAAATACACACAAAAAAAAATACACACACACACACACACGCACACACACAAAAAAAAATGGACGAGCTGTCAAAACAGCTTTAGCCGTAATACTTTACAACAGCCTTTTAATTAACCTCCACAAAATTAAATTCCTCAAGGGTACCTGAATCAACAAAGCAGCGTTGCCTAAGACGCTTCAGTGCTGCTCTCCCGAAACAGCAGCACGTCCTGGCTGCGAACCACTCGGGGAAGGACGAGAACGACCGCGCAGAGTCCGCCCCTCTTCCCCTCCCTGGGAACCACGGACCCGCACCTACCTCCTCCTCCTCCTCCTCCTCCTCCTCCTCACCGGCGCAGCCACCGGCTTCACCGCACCGCGAGGACCTCGGGAACGAAACCAAGCTTCTCTCGCCTTCACCCCAGCAACTATTTCTCGGCTCCTCGACTTCTAGGAAGTTAAGGCGCCCCCCCCCCGTTCCCGGCCCGGCGCCCGCCGCCGCTGCCCCGCGCGGCCATCGCCCGCCCCCGCAGGATAACGCGCCCGGGGCTCGGCGGGCAGCGAAAGGGAAAGGCAAAGGCGGCTCCGCCTGGGCGCGGAGGCTGCGGCCGCCCTCTCCCTCCTTCCCTCCCTCCCTCCTTCTCTTCTTCCCTCCCTCGCTCTCTCCTCGCCTGCCTGCCGCCCCTCCCCGCCCGGGCGCCACGCTGCCCGCCCGCCCGCGCAGCCCTCCGCGGAGCCCGGAGCCCGGCTTGTCCCGGGCGGCGAGGTCCTGTCCCCCTGCCGCCCTGTATATATCTATAGAGCTACACTAAAATAATAATAAAAAAAAACGTTAAAAACGTATTTTGTTTTAGGGGCAAGTTTCCACTTCCCCTCATCCCAAGGTTTCAGTCCCCTCCTCCCCTCCCCAGCCCCTAGGGGGATGCTCCTGCTTCTGCTGGGCGGCTCCCCACAGAACTCTGGAAAAACAGCAATGCTCGGGTAAAAATAACTTAAAAACACCCCTGCGCACACGAGGGGTTTGGGTTTAACTCTTCAGTGTGTCCAGCGGTGCCCACAATCTACCGGCAAGGCCGTCATTAAACCAAGCAGCCGCCGTAATGACAGCTCTCCTTCTGCATGGGCAGGAGCAGTAACACAGGGAAAATGAGATAGGTTTGTATGATATCTAGCACTATTTAGGGAACAATTTCTGCAACCTCTGAAATTTCAGGGGTAAGTTTTAATACCCCCGTTAAAATTCAACCGGACTTCTTAAAATGATGTGTAACTTGCTAAGTTTTCCTGAGCAAATTGAGGCCATAAACCAGTTTAAAAAATATAAATTATAGGGGGGAAAAAAAGCTCCTTTAATGACAGTATCACTCCTCATTTTATTTTGTTAACGAGATCTAAAAGTGTGGGACAAACAGGAGTTAGCATGGATTCTGTTTTAACAGAAAAGACCACCACACCCATTAAGTTAAAGCCTCATGTTTACAGAGGATCTGCTATGCTTTCAAACATTCAGAGAAGGCTTAAGAGGCAGGGAGTATCTAATGCAAATGGTAACAATCAGGATGAGTTAAAAGCCTATGCCTTTTTAGCTTCCTCCCTATAAATACCTGAAATGTTTCTTGGGATTTCAAAGGCCGTGTAAAGAATGAGCAAGTGTGAAAATACTGCAGCCCACTCCACTGCATTGACAATGTAACACACAAGGGTGTCCCCCAAACCGCACAAGTTGTCATCAGGAACTGTTCTATTGATTATGGAGAAGTCCTGTGTTCTGCGGGCCTGTCTTCACAAGACTTGTATTTGGGCCTGACAGGACATGACGGTGCTCATTTCAACAGTCACAGGTATTGGCAAGCATCTGGCAAGGAGCAATTCGGGAGATCCTGTTTCTGAACAGTCCTGCTGCAGAAGTATTCCTGCATAATACTACACTCATGTGTCGGGCACTGACAGTCCAAAAAAAATCACTCTCCAAAAACAAATCAGAGAAGCAGTCTGGCAGTTTTTAAAATACGTCAGTGTTTGATTAGTGTGTTGTAACTGTGTACACACAAGCTACAAGTCAACTGGATCACAAGCTTCCATTTCAGTAGAGTCCACACAGGAAGAAATGAGGAATTTTCCCATCCTAACCTGCCCTTTCCTGATTTTGCAGTTTTGTGGTTTTGGATAGGTACTGCTAGATATTGAGACTTGGCATTGTGGCAACAGCCTTCTCTTGCTCGTTTGGATCTGGCAAGGTATTTGCCTCTGCATTCATGGAGAGGTTTTAAAGAGGCTTTGTTAGGACTTCTCATGCTGAGCCCCAAACCAGAATGCTTCTGAACTTCAGTCAGTTAGAATAACTCACTGGCAAATAATTTAGTCAGGTAATCTGTATTCAAGAGTTATTTTACTTTGCAGTTGTTGAGCAGTGTTCTTCTTCTGTCTGGTTGATAGTTTTCAGTTAATCATTCACTTGGCAGCAGATCAGTTAAATGGAGCTATTGGACTGATTTACAGTACAGCCTCAACCCAGGAAAGGTGAGAAGATGACCCCGGCTTGGAGATAATTTAACTCTGTCTCCCTCTCCACACAGTCTAAGCCTTAAACCTTTGACTAAAGAGTGGCTATTTGCCTGCCCTTCCTCACACTTAAAATCCCTCTGAAGACTGGGCTGTCGAGCTGTTAATTTTATGCAGTTCCTCTCCCTATTCTGGCATAGGTAATTAAGGGATTAGCAACACTGTACATATCCTTAAATTGTAATTTGCCTGAATGAATTCCACAGCGCATTCATCTGTCTAGTGCATCATACTATGCAAAACACTGTTAAGGTCCTAAAATTTAAATAAATTGTAATTTGCTTGATGAGCTTTTAAAGGCTAATATTCTAATGTCAAGGTGGATACCTGGAGGTTAACTAACTGCACAGCACACAGAGAAATGCACAGAACTCAACTTGCCTTTTAGTGAAGTTAAAGGTCAGCATTCACTCTGACATTTTTGTCCCCAGGAACTCCCTTGCATTCCCCGTTTAATGTTTTCTGGGCAGTAATACACACAGAGAATCTCATTTCCACTGCTTTGCAGTGCCTTGCTTCTAAGGAATGTTACAAATCCATGTAGTGTGCTGCCATCCCAACTATTTTAAGCCTTTGCTCAAGGAATATCAGTGATTAGGTGGTGGGGGTGGAAAATAAGAGAAAAGGATAGAGAAATGAAGGACCCATCTCAACCCACTGCAAATGCAAGAGGTCACAGAAATGCAGAGTACCTTTAACATGTTTCTCCAAGCCCAGAAAGAGCAGGTAGCAACAGTATGAACTATTCAGTTCTGTTTTTACTGAAAATGACCCTAAATTACTATGAAAACCTTGTCCCTGACCAAAGATCAAAAGTCTCATTTTATAACATCAAGAGAACTATACCGAAAAAAATAGAGCATAAAAGAACATTGTAAGACAAAGACAAGCAGGAATGCAGATGACTTATTTAAATGCAGCCAGGAGTTTTGCTAGTGAATACTGTTCCATATGAATATACTGTGAAACTTTTGTATACATTCAAATATTCACATAAAATGCACATCCCAAACCACTTGACAAGCATAGTCCAAAAAATTTTACTCCTAAAACACAGCAGGTCATTGAGCAACAAAATCATTACCTCACTGTCAGCTTCAAACATTAACACCACAGCCTTCCATTTCAGTTCTTTCATCTTCAAAAGAATATCATAGCCTATCTCTGTTAACACCAAGCTTTGTATCCTACTCCTCACACTAAAGAAAACACAACCTCCTTGCCCCATCTTAGTCAGACTGTTAATAGTCAGGAGGTTTGGATACTAAGATGAGATGGTGTTTGGAATTTAAACTTCTTCTGTGGCAGTATCTTGCCAACAGTTAACTCCAGTTAAACCAAACGTGTCTGTTTAAAACCCTCTAAACATGATACCGTAATAGATATGAAGCAACCTTTCAAATAATTATTGTTAGCCTTTAGCCCATCAAGCCCTGAACACAGACTTCATTCAGGAAACAACTGATGGCCACTGTAGTGAACATCTTTAATCAGAGAACCCAGTTCCCAACAGGCTGCACTCACCTGCACAGCATTGAGCAGTCTGGGGACATCGCCTTCTGGAAAGGCCTCAGCCTGCAATGGATGGGCCTGACAATGACACAGGCACAGCAACTCTGGGCAAACACTGTCTAGCACCAGGGATTCTGGCTGCCACAAAGACCCCACAGACGTACGCAGACGGATACGCACCTGCCCTGTTCTGTGAGTTACTCTCACACTGCCTTGCAGCCTCCTGTTTGGCAGCCAATTAGGCTATGTTCGTACCCCGGAGTCTGATTAGGAACAGAAGAGGCTCGGGCGTGGGCCAGCTGGGACCAGGCATTCAGCACTGCAGAGCGTGGCACCCCAGGGTTGTGTACTGGAGAAAAGAGTGTCCTGCTAGACTCCCTGGACTCATGAGATGACCAGAAAACAAAGGCTACCATGGACAACATCAAGTAAGAGAAGACATTCAGTGGGAAAGTGAACTAGCTGAAAGCCTGAGAGCTAAAACTGTGGAATAAATGCCAGCTGGGCAAGATTTGAAGCTCACAATGCAGGTGCAAGCAACAGTATCACCAGGTAACTGTTCTGCACCAAAGCTGGTTTTGTAACACTTAATGAATGTATGCATATTAACAGATTTCATTTAACTCATTTTCATAGTTGCATGCCTGTGCTTATTAGAGGAGTCTGAGTAATGGTTCAGTTTTACATGAGCTGCGCAGAGGAAATGGTTTTTTCCCTACTTTCTTTTTGTACGCTAGATCAGCTACAGAACGTCTTCAGATGACAGTCTTTCAATTTGAAGGAATGAAATGAATACTTAAAAGACTGATTCATTGCAAACATATATTTCAACCCCTTCTCCCAAGCAAACTAACCAACCCACCAGAAACTACCACAAGCCACCTAAACACAGCTGAAGGGTTTAGTATTATCTTTTGACAAAGCGTAAGAACTTGGCAAGTAAAAGGAGCTTCATTCATAGTGGCACAGTGAACTGCCAGTTTTCCAGCACTCCAGACACAAAGACGATGATCCATGTATTACAAGAAGAATGTCCTGGAGAGCACAGAGGTTAATGAATATCAAAACCACGACCTGCAACAACACTACATGGACTCTCCCTTAGCATAGCAAACACCACAAATCAAAATGATGGAAAACTACAGAATAACGGTAATAAACTGCATCATTTCATGAACAGCACAGAGTGTGTATAACATGAACTAGAAAAATTACAGCAGTACCACATCAAAGAAATTCTTTACAGAAGCTCAGAAGAAAACTGATTTAAATCAACAGAAGCATAGACTAAAAAGGAACACTAGTACACAAGCAAGCATTCTGCCAATAGCCTAAATGAACGATGAAATTTCAAAGTAAAAATGCAGCATCAGGCAGTGAAATACCATATCTGCAATTTCAATACAGGTATCTCTATTTTCCTGACTTCGTCCTCCTCATGAAGTTCTTTACCTCCCTCATGCACACACCAAAACATATTGTTGTTACCATATACGCAGTACTTTTTCTCAGGTTAGTTTCACTTTTTTCAATGATTCGTTTCTAAAAATTACCTAGCACATAAGGCATTTAAAGTGAACGGTGAATTCAGTGCACATGAACTGTCTGACCCAAGCCCTGCTGTTTACATCCTGTTCACTTATCACTCCAATAGCTGGCAGGGTTCCACCAGGAGACATCATCCAGCCATAGCTGTGTCCTCAGGAGAAGCACAGCTATCAGAGGGTGCACAGCCCGTATCTCTTTTTGCCCTGCAGCTGCCCTCACTCACTGCAAGTGTGCAGTCTGAAGCAGGTACCCAAGTGAAACCTCCATGAACTAGTTCAGCAACCAGAAGAACAGTGTGAATGCTGAACTCCTGATAGCCTAGTTTACCTTAGTTATCAGTTACCTCAGAGACCCACAGCGTGGATACTGCCTCAAGCCACCTCCTCTTGCTCACATGGAAGCACAAAAGATTTACATCGGTTCCAAGAATATGAGGAAAAAAGAAGCACATTGGACCTGGCTTACCACCAAGTCCCACAAGGCTGAATGCATAGATAACAAAAGGGAATATACAGATAACAAAAGGACAAAGATACCCAGCATTTTAGATATAGCAACACATGTGCTTGACATGTCAAATATACAACTTACTGGTACATGCTGACATGTTCTGGGACGAGTTTCAGCAGGCACGCATAAAAATACAGTAATAAATTACTGCACTGGTAAACACTGTGAAGCTGAAGTTATCAAATACAGCCCATAAAGTATAAACTGCCAAAAAACCCTCCCAACTGACAGCACTGTATGACCTGCATTTTGCTCTCAACAAAGACTCTTTGGAATTCCATTTATAAATACAGTTCTATAAAATAGGTCAAGTCTCTGAGTTTCCAGGAGATCTGAGCAATTTGTGCAGGAAGGTATACCAAAGCTAAGTATAAAAGAAAAAAAAATCTCTCTAAGTGGTAATTCTGTATGGATGTTTCTTACTTCAGCCTCCTGAATCCCAGCTACAGCACGTTCTACTAGAATTGCAAATACAGACTGGGGTGAACAAACATGCCTTGGTAAACAAGTTCTCTGGCACACAATGTTATGTAGGTGGGGTTTACCCAGAATGTCCAGAGTTCTTCCTCAATTTGTAGAGATGAGCAAGAACACAAGGACCCCGTTTGCATTTTCAAGCTATTTACTGGTATTCTAGCCAAAAGAAAGTGAACAAGGGCTTTGGTTTGGGGCATGTATGTCCCCTCACAAAAGGCTCACAAGATTTTTCCAAAAAAAAGGCACTTTAAAGGCAGCCTAGGATCTACAGAATAGCCCAGGTTTGTTTTTGCTATTCTATTAATGCTTCCAACAAACTGTTTATGGCAAAAGACACATGAATTCCAATAAAGCACTATTACACATCAACTCAGAGTAGAAAAAAGGTAGCAACAATGAAAAAAACACAAAACCCCAACCTACCAAAGCAGGAAGATGTATCTTACAATCCAAAAAAGGACACAGATTTAAGACAAATGTTTCAAGAGTTTATTATTGCTGACCTTACTTTGCTTACTTGTTTATCTAGTCATCTCCCAGGTTTGCCGGATTTCCAACCCTATTCCCGACCCACAGAGAAAATGTACATTCATCTACTAGCCAGACAGTCTGATTTTTGTTCTCCAAGAACATTTTCATTTTCACGTTTTCCGTCCTGGGAACTATGGGTCAGTGTTAGAAGGGTACATGTGGGTCTGAACTTTTCAGTGAGTTTCAGAAAGGATTTATATAAAGATACATCAGCAATATTTTACAGAAAGATGCATATGGTCCTCTTATACCAGGTAAAACCAATACAACAAGAAGCAGGTACAGATGATCAACTTCTGAACTCCACTAAACTAATTTTTTCCTTAACTTACCTTTCTTTTTATAATATGGCAATCTAGCAGAAGCCAGTTAATGGAATATGGTAAATCTAAGTATGGAGCATAAGCAACAATTAAATAAATCCATCTAATCTCAATACTAATTCAAGACCACTGTTCCGTTATGCAGCTTTTAAAAGGAACGTGGCAGTATTTAATATTTGAGGTCAACAATTTTTTGATGTTAGGTGTTGTGGTGTTGCAGGGTAGGGACCGCACAGAATGAGGCAAGATATTTTAGGTTACAGCATGGAACATGACTACTAGGTAGGAGAAATTATCACAAAATTTTATCTATTGACATTTAGTTTTGATAAAACTAATTATACATTAATATACACATAATACAGCCATTTTAAAACGGACAGTAAGAACCAGATTATTTAAAAGACATGCTATTTTCTTGAAGTCGTTGTTCAAATTACTCAAATGTTTCAAAAGAAAATGTTCCTGCACACAATCCAAGCTACTCTTGGATGTATCAAGAGGAAGTCTTATTCCAACTACAGTTTTCTCCAACAGTGCTGTACAAATTAGTTTTTGTAGATGACAGCACAATTCTAAGTTTGCACGAGAACAAAAAAGAGCAAAATGTCAGGGTTTTCTAATTATATGGCAATCTTTGTGTCAACCTGGTTCATTAAATGTTTTTATAAATCTTTGAATTAAAGAAAAAAATCTTGTTCTAGAAAGAAGATAAAAGATTTTGTAAAGCCATGAGAACTCAAGACAAACACCTCCTGCACTGAAGCTCTTGATAAATATGTTGTTACTGCTTTGGTATTAAAATATGGGGTATGTGTGAAATCTGTATAGCATTCAAGAAGCTACCAACAATCAACCTCTGTTTGGATGCAACTGCAGCGGCAATGATTCCTAACTGGAATGTGCACCATGCTAGTGGATGCTAATAGGAGCAGTGCTGGAGCAGGCTACTAATACCTCTCACTCTTGGATCGTCTGAAGCACATCCCATGCAAGCACTCAAAAATCTCTCCATGTCACAGCAGCTCTGTCTCCCCTCAGGTCTGGGATGAGTCAGTAGCAGTTTGCTACACCAAACTGCTTCCGATTCAAATGTACCTTTCATTTATTTAAAAAGAGTTGCGGTAACAGCCCTTCAAAATACCCACTTGAGAAATAATGTTTCATTGTTCACCTTTATATAACTGTGGTTCTCCCAGGCCTACGCTGCTCTTTTTTTTTTTTGATTTGTTTGTCACCAATTTATGCCTTCCCGAAAGCAGCTGTTGCCACACCAGAACCTCAGGGACACCTGCCTGCTGCTGCGGTCACCTCCCCTAGGGAGCCTGGGCTGCTGGGTCATGTCCAGCCAAGGGGTCCTCACCACACACCACCTCTGTTAAAATGAAGTTGGGGTAATTGTGGTTATTTTCATCCTTCACCCATGTACCTCCCCTGATTGATTTAGAAGCGTGTACAAAGTCAGAAAATACAACCATTGTTTATTTCTCACTCTTACAGGAATGATGACTAATTTTGAGAAGAGAAATGCAGAAGTAACCAGGATTTTTTTAAAGTCACAGTAAGGAGGCTGGCTGTTTCTACTGCTGACTCCTATTTACAGCATTCCTATACACATAATTGCGAAATGAAGTTTTTCATATACACTTTATTGCATGCATTGTGCACTGTCCTGGTTTCAGCTGGGATAGAGTTCCTTTCCTTTCTATTAGTTGGTACAGTGCTGTGTTTTGGATGTAGTATGAGAACAGTGTTGATAACACATTGATGTTTTAGTTGCTGCTAAGCAGTGTTTACACTAAGGGCTTTTCAGGTTCCCATCCTCTGCCACTGAGCAGATGCACAAGAAGCTGGGAGGGATCACAGCTGGGACAGCTGTCCTGAACTGGCCAAAGGGATATTCTATACCTTAGAACATCATACTCAGCTATAAGATGGGAGAATTGGCCAGGAGCCACCAATGGGATTGGTGGAATTGGCCCAAGAATTGGCCCAAGCCACTCAGGGATGGGTTGGGCATCAGGGCATGGTGAGCAATTGTTATTGTCCATAACTTCTTTCTCTTGGGTGTTGTTCCTCTTTCCATTTTCTCCTTTTCCATTATCATTATTATTATATTTTACTTTATTTCAATTCTCAAACTTTTCTTGCCTCAACCCATGGGTTTACCTTTCTCCAATTCTCCCCTGTATCCCACCAGGAAGAGGGGGAGTGAGTGAGGGTCTGGTTGCCACCTGGGGTTAAACCATAACATGAACCTGCACAGTTAAACTTGTACCACATTTTCAGATCTGGTTTATGGGAAGGATGTCCCAAGTCACACAAGCCAGAGCAATTTATGGGATAAACAAGAGGCAGTAGAACTTCTGTCAACTAACAAAAGGACCAGTGGTTGAGTGAGGCAAATAAGTGAACAAATGAAACATCAAACAAACACCAAAAAAAAA
>WAAG01003192.1:0-16662 GCA_013390105.1 Tichodroma muraria
AGAGTAGAGGGGCAGAATCACCTATCTCGAACTACTGCTCAGATTTCTTTTGGTGCAGCCCAGGACANCCTGTCCTTCAGGTGTGTCAGCTGCCCCACTCAGCTTGGTGTCATTGGCCAGCTTGCTGAGGGTGCACTCAATCCCTTCATCTGTCATTGATGAAGACAGTAAATAACACTGGTCCCAGTCATACAGGACATTACACCACATCCAAGTGACCCCTGTTAAAATCACTTGGAGTAATAATCTTTAATCCAGACTAGAAGAAAGCTGTCATGATTTTCACCTTAACTACAATTAAAACAATTCATGGAAAACTCACAAAGCATTAGGCAGTCTGACCTGCAAATAAATTTGCACATGACTCGAAGTTTGTACACACATCTCCCTAAGGGAAGAACACCATTGTCATGGGCATTACAAATTCTGACAAGCAAGATGCTACAGAGAAGAGCGAACACAAATCAGATTGCTTCAGATGCATGATATCCACCGTTACTAACTCCTCCAAGTTTATTATCAATCTAAATTGCTCCTGATCACAAACAGAAACAAGAGCTGCACATTCTATGGGAAAGAGCAACATCCATTCATAATGTATTCTGAACATATGTGAAGATGTCATACAGCTGCACTCCCCGAAGAAGGCATGATATAACAAATGTTGGGAATGAGCCAACATTGTAGATTCCAGGTCCTTTTAAGGATGCTTTCTGATTGCATCCAAAGAAAGAATCAACTTTCACAGCAGAAACTGTGGTATAAATGCATAGATTATACCAAGGAGCTCATCTGAATCAAACTTAATTTCTTTAGGTGAGATCTGTTAGACTGACCTGAAGCAATCAATGAAGCTTTTTTTCATGGAGAAAAGGAGCAGAACAAACAGTGCAGAATGGGAAACCACAAGAGGCTATGCAGAAGAATACCTTGACAATAATAAACCCCAAATACTTGGCTGAGCACTTCACTTGTTCTTAATTAAGCACATGCACACGTTACAGGAAACCATATCGGAAACATATGGTTCTTCTCCTGCGCCCCATTCAGGCTGGGCGGCCCTAACTGAACATAATTCTGCTATTACTTGGGGCAGTCATTTGCCACTAAGGATTCCCCATTTGTAGGCTAAGACTAGTAAGAAGTGGTGGCTTTTTCATCTGTATGATGATGCGGGGCTGGCCTCTGCCTAGCCTGGATTGTTTCTAGAGAAAAGGAACCAGAATTTCCTAGTCCATTACATTGGCATTTCTTGCAAGCATTACTGGCACTTTGAAGAGAGAATAGTGGAATATCTGAGTCATACAAAATGATGCCAGAAATGAAAAAGAGGGAGGGAGACAAAGAAACAGAAAGAAAAAGACACTCAAGATCCATAAATCTACCAGAAGTCCCTGAATATAAAGGCTGAGGAATGAATAGCATTCATACTGCTTTGTTAGAAAACAAACGGTATTTAGTCTAGGCATCTAATGAAGCTGCAGGTTCTAACTTCTGTTTACTTTCTGTCACCAGGCTGAATCTGCTGTATCTCAAGTTGAAAAGTTCATAAACTAAACATTATTTTAAAAGTTCAAGAACTGCACACACATCATTATATAATGCAAGTGCTTAGTGTCCAGAATACACTGAAAGTTTGCCTCTGACAGTCCTAAAAAGGCAGAAATATTTTTAAAAGCATTGATTGAGCATTTTGTATCATTACTAACAACAGCATTCTTTAGTCCTTTATAAATGGTTCTTTGCTTTCATTTACCTCACATCAAAACACTAATGGAAATAATTCTAAACTTATTTATATCTAGTACAAAGCATTAAGATGAAGAAATTTCTAAATAGAGAACATATTTTCTAATGAATTCCATCTTTGTTTTTAGCTAAATTATATGTTCAGAGAGCTTAACGAATATTGGGAGGTACTTTAGATGAGTTTTAAAAACAATAAAAGAGCTTCTGAATATAAGCAAAGAACTCCTGTACATGTGCCAAGAATTTTTCAACTTTATCAACATGATTAATTGTTTCTTTTTGAAAGGGGCCATGTACACATACAACCCTGAAACACATGAGGTTCTCAACATGAAGTCAGCAACAGCAAAAAGAGCTCAGGAAGCATTACAGAACTAAACAGCAAGAACTGTTCCCAGCTATTAAACAAAGAAAAGGGGAGGGCTGTGCCAAAGTGGTGCTTTCACAGAGCTGTATGTCTATGTTCTGAAAATGTATGTTCAGCAGCACCAGAGAAAAGTAATAAACTATGTCAAGATTAAATCTCATAGTTTTGAAAATAATCCTTGTCTTTTCCTGACTCCGTATTTGAAGATGCACAGCGGGGCTGATTTCCTCTCAGTTTGGCATTAAATACCAGCCTCAAGAATGTAGGACACATTATTATAACTGCTCATTAATCAATCATATCTTACATTCAGCAACACTGAATGTTACCTGGATAAAGAGATACTAAAGATGCACTGATAAAGTGAAATTTCAGAATTCCCTTACACTTAATTTTTTTGTTTAGTAAATAAGGAAGCTATTTGACAAATAGGAAAATCAAATATTAAAGGCTAAGATTTAGAGTCCGTTCATACCAAGAAATTATTTTTAGAAGTAGAAAGAAAGCCCTGTTTCAGAAGCATTTGTTCTTCAAAATTCTAGCACTTGAGTTTTTGTATGTCTGCTGGTTTCAACTGGGATAGAGTTAATTTTATTCACACTGGCTGCCATGGAGCTGTGTTTTGGATTTGTGCTGAACACGGGGTTGATAACAGAGAGATGCTTTTGTTGTTGAGCAGAGCTTCCACAGAGCCAAGGCCTTTTCTGCTTCTCATACTACCACACTGGCAGGGGTGATGGGGGTGCATGGGAGGTTCAAGGAAAGACAGCTTGGGACAGGTGCCCTAAAGTGACCAAAGGAATATTCCAGAGCCTATGAAATCATGCTCAGTATATGAAGTTTGGGGAAGAAGGAGGAAGGGGAGGGGGAGCATTTGGAGTGATGGTGTTTGTCTTTCCAAGTCACCATTACACGTGATGGGGCCCTGCTCTGCTGGAGATGCCTGAATACCTGCCTGCCCATGGGAAGCAGTGAATGCATTCCTTGTTTTGCTTTACTTGTATGTGTGGCTTTTGCTTTTCCTATTAAACTGTTTTTATCTCAACTCACAAGTTTTCTGACTTTCACCCTTCTGATTCCTTCCCCGGTCCCACTGCTGGGGGAGCGAGCGAGGAGCTGCGTGGAGCTCCACTGCTGATAACCACGACAGCATGCCACACTGGTTAAGATGACAGCCATCCCATCCCAACCCTCTTCCTCTCAACCCTTTCGAGGCTTTTAAAAGTCCCAACCCTTTTAGACTCAAACCTTCAACAAGAAAGAACAAAAGCTTTCAACATCAGAAGCTCATATTTTCCAACAGAGTCAAGGCACTCTGTAAAAAACGTTTTTAGATTTGTATGTTTCAGATACATAATGCGAGACACTTGATAATTTTCTTGTTGTATTATTAGCTATACTTTCATCCAGAAAAAAGAGTCATCTTTTCATTCTGACAAGGAATTATTCCTAACATTTCTTGATTTAAGAGTTTTTCAAAAGAACAATACTGCAGATAAAAGCAGTCAATATGTTAGCTAGACTTTTTGCAACAATATGGTATTTTTAATAGAAGTTTCTTTGGGACAGTTTTCTCAAGTTCAAGATAGGACTGCTGAATAAAATTTCAGATTAAAAAACTCAAAGCACTTATCATAAAACAAATATTTAAGGAACAGAAAGACACCCGTTCAGGATGTAGATAGCAGGCTGAGTTCCAGCTTCTGGTAAATCTGGACTACTGATTTGGAAGAAATTACTTGCTGGGTAGGACACTCACCCAGTGCTTAGGAGATATTTCAAATGCCTGCTGCATTGAGAGCTGAACAGTTCATACAAGTGGGGAAATTTTATAGAGAAACATTAAGATAAACATTTTATAGAGAAAATTTCTGGGCAAGAACCCAGTCCAGCATTTCAGACATCTGCTTCTTGCAGCACAGAAGAGGAAGGATTCGTGTTGCAGTGAAAGGTCAGATAACCGGGACCAGTTGTCAAAGCCTGTCTCCCATTCCTGAGTTCTTTTCTTCACTATTTGGAGCAACATTGAAAAAGATTTTTAGTTGGTTCCAATGAAGAAAACCTATTTTACACCTGCTCTACTTGAAGCCCTCAATATTCATGTTTCTCTGTGAACTGTGATATCAAAGTAGAATGCAATTTTCTGCAGAGGAACCAATACCACAAATACCACAGATAGGAACAATTATATTTCTAGCCTCACTCTCAATTGAGGCCAGTAATTTCAAACTGCATACAAAAGTTCTTCTCATATTAGGATAGCTTCAATTTATCCATTATGGACAGCGCTCAGCATTACACCTGTAAGGTGGCTATATAGGTCAGCTTGCAACAGATACTCTCATTCCACTCAACCCCCCTGAAGATTACAGTGGCACACATAAATTTCTCCCCAGTTAAAGCAAAAAGGGCTCCCATGATATGCACCACCTTTCTGGGGCTTGACAGCTACAACCTCTAGAAATAACAGGCTGAATCCGTAAAACCCAAGCAAGCCTTCTCAAGTATAACTGAAAGTATACAATTACTTCAATTCAATTCAAGTATACATTACTTCAATTATAAAAATTCTTCAGACATTTAATCTACAGTTATCCCTTTGTGGTACCTGTCCAGTCCCAGGTTTAATGTCCTGCGTTGCTTCAGGAGGAGCAGATTGCTGCAAATCCTCAGGTTTAAGGTCTTGGATTTCTTCCACAGGAATTGTTTCCAGCTCATCCTTGGGTCTAAGATTAAGAATATCTTCTACAACGTCTGAAATATTTGATTCCTGCAGCCTGTCCAGTGCTGGGCCCCCTGTCTCATCTCCAAGAGCAGATTCCATCGCCCACCCGGGTGTGGGGAAGGACAGAGCGCTCCTTGCAGAGGGAACCTGCTAACGATAACATCGGCTCTCGCAGGGAACGACTACAGACACCTGAACCCTGCTCCCAGACAGTGAATAAAACAAGAAACACATCTGATTAAAAAGAGTCCTATTGTAAAATTGCCACTCTGAGCAATCTTTTACTCTGCTCATGAGCTGTATCTATTAAAGAATAGATTTCATTTTACTTGAAAGAATTATCTTAGAAGTGACTTATGAGCAAAAGATAGCACAGTGGGTCCTCTGAGAAGAGAGCTCTAGGAATTGCAGGGGTGAGCCAGAGCCAAAACTGATACAAATTACTCAGGATTACTGAGCTTTAGTTCATTCATACTAGTGTGGTCCAAGGAGTGAGTCTTTTTGAGGCTTCCAGAAATCATCCCTAGTGGTCAAAATAACTCCAAAATGGGGACAGGAACAGACACAGAAGGAAATTTCTACCACTGTGCAAGCATCCTCAAGAACACAGGGAGGATATGGGAAGGAAACTACATCTCAGACTAGACCACATCTAGACTAGATGCAAGGAAGACACTTTTACGATGAGGGCAGTGGGACACTGGAAGAAGTTGCACAGGGAGGTGGTGGATGCCCCATACCAGGAAACATTCAAGGCCAAGCTGGACATGGCTCTCCGCAGCCTGTTCCATCTGAAGATGTCCCTGCTTATTGAGGTAGCACTAGATGACGTTCAGAGGTCCCTTCCAACCCAAACTATCATATCATTCTATGAAACACTTCAAACTCTGTCCAGTGTTTTATTCACTGAAGATTCATTTATTCACTGGTGAGATTCCCAACAGTGCTGGAGGTCTCAGGCTCAAAGCTCAGGTAACATGAAGGAGGAGAGTTACGCAATTCCACCTAGTGGTACATCAAACACAACATACTATGGCAGGAATTTACTAACTAGATTCATGAAGTTTAAGTAGGAGATGATGCAAGCTTCTGATAAGAGGATTACCTACCAAATGCACGTAACCAAATATGTAGTATTAGAAAAGTTGAACGGGAAGGACAAATGGAAAAGCAAAGACCAAACCTGTCTACATCTTCAATCAATTTAATGTGCTTAATGAGCATTTTTCTGAACTATCAGAATTGCAATAAAAATGTATTTGTTTACTTCCTTTTTAGGAAAAAGAAAATTCCTTTTTTTGCCACATCTCTTAAGGTAAAAGCGTATGTATAAAAAACTTAAGTTACACAAATGAGATTTCATTATGAAAGTATTATGGCAACTTGATAATTGTACAATCAATTATTAGTAATATTGCTAATACTGCTCAACTATTTTCCTCCAGGATTATTCAGAAGAGGTAGTACCTGGCAGCTTATTAAACAATGGAGACTAACAGTAAAACATTATTTTTTTAAATTGCTTAGAATGAAAATTAAACAACAAGCTAACGGGGTTAAATTTTAATCAGTCCATGACTATTTTTTCAGGACAACATTGACAGGTCTTATTGCCTTTCACAAATTGTCCTGACAGATATATATCTCAGAATCTGTATCCAAAATATTAAGGACAGTAAGATAATTATTTTAGATTACCAAGAGGAAAATACATGAAAATGAAAAGAAAAAAATGCCACTTGGTTTTATAATAACAATGGTATCAAAACATACTTTTGGTGATGCCTCCAATATCTAAAAAGACAACTAGCATGTTAAATTTTGACATTACCGAGAAAATTTAAAACTCCTCATTCTTTCATTTTTTTATTGCATTACAGTTCATATTCAATTTTGCTTACTTTTGGAAATAAATACACATAATTTAGAAAACAATGCACAGATTTCTGCATAATTTATTATACATAATGCATCTTAATCCCAGAAAACAGAACATTCTATTTTCTTATAGAATTTGGCTTCCTTTCTTCTCAAGCAAAAACAAAGCCATAAAAGCATTTAAAAGCATCATGACCAGAACCCATCTGTGTATCTAAAACTCCCACAAAAGAATAAAAACAAAATATGCTTAACTTTCATAAGCCTTTAATAGTCTAGCATGGCAGCCAGCATCTTTAGATAAGGGTGGAAAGTCCAGGTTATTACACAGGTAGAATAAATAATGAACTAGCATAAGCTCTGTATGAGGAACAGAAAAAAGGCATGCCTCCAGAATTAAAGATACACTAAGTACACTACTCAGTGTTATCAGTTTGATCAATGTTTTGTGAAAAGCTGTGTGTTACCAGCTAAAGAAACAGATGGATGACACAATGTGGTGTGGAGGCAGCAAAGGAAAAGACTTGGAGCACAGCAACTGTGGACCAACATACAAAGCTTAGGTGTAGAGCTGCTGTAGAGCACTAGTAGGGCAAACACTTTTTTCCAAATGTTTTGAATAAATATATATGTAAAACATTACTATAAAAAACTTCAATGCATAAAATTTTAGATTTTCTTCAGTAAATGACGGACACCTCTTTTACTAATGTTCTTAACACCGTAGCTAGATTTTAAGTCACAGGATAAAAAAATCGAACACCAATAGCATAAAGTACTATGAAATAAAGTAAAAGAAAGCTCCAAAAGAAAGATTAGGCATAGGATGCACTATTTTACAAACCAGTGCCTCCAGATCCCCTCCGTGTAAGAGGACAGCTGCTCACAGCCCGTGCAGAACTGCACCACTGGTCACTGCAAGGCATCAGCTGCCTCTGCTTCAAGGGGGCAAGAGCCTTTCCTCCAAGATACAGCCACATGCACTTGTGTCTGTTAAGGCTGCATTTCATCAGGATCAGGGAGTCACACTCACAAATACAAAAGCTTGCAGGCTGTGCAATATTCTCCCACAATTACGGGTGATTACGATCATACAATTTACCTGTTCTTCACTTCCTCATTTATACTTATCTTGAACCAAGACAGGTTAAAACACCACCTACTAGATTGAATTACATGTAGGTATACTCTGCAACCTAAACTGGAGGTCAAAATCTCAAATTATAGGAAGTTAAAGAAATATTTCTTAAATTGGAGTTTCTGTGCCTAGTTTGTACTTGCAATAAACAGAAAGTCCCTGGAATGCATACAATGTTGAACAGAGCAGATGTCCTTTACATGAGCCAAAAAAAAAAAAGTAATCACTGCAACTCTTGAGCCATTGTCCTTCAAAAAATGTGGGTTAAATTCACATATCAGGTGCTCACCAGTCTCTCCACAACTTCAGGGCAAGAGAATTATGTCCTCCAGACAAAAAGGAAACAAAACAAGTACAATATACACACATCCTATTGATAACTTTAAAAAAATCAAAGCTCAGCTTCACTTGCATGTGCAATTCATCATGCTGTCTTCTTACAGCATTAAAAAAACTTACAACCAGGGAGTCTGGCTTAAGTTAAGAACTGTCCATACATTTTACCACACTCAGAATTTTCATCCTTAGTATATTACCATAACAACTTTTCTACACCAAAAATATTATTCCCAGAAGACATAAAAATGCTGCAAACTCTGGCAAAAAATTCTGCAAACTTATCCTGAAGGATGGTACAGCAAACACCGTTTTTTGCTCCAGATAGGTCTTCAAGCTCACGTGGAGTTGGGCTGCCCAGATCCCAGAAAGCAGGCCTAAAACTGACCTAGTGTTACCGTCTTTGAAGTGAGAAGATGAAGATTGACTATGATCAGGTGTTTTCCAGTGCTCTCTCCACTGTTTTTGTTTCCTACTTTTTTGCTTGTTGTTCCTACAATACACACATTCCGTCACAATTAATATTGGGAATGTTTCCCACACCAAACCATATATTCAGTTTCTCCTCACTTTCAAAACTTTTTGTACGCAAAAATGGATTGTAGGGACCCTTCATTAGCTCTTTTGGGGTTGGGCTTTTCGGGAGGGGGAGGGAAGCAGGAAAGACTCAAGACACTATACTTCAAGACAAAGAGTGAAACAAGAAGATAATCAACCTAGTTCTAAAAATTTTAAAAGTAGCTCACTTAGCTATATTCTGCATTAAAAATTTTGTCTAAATGAGAATCACAAAACTAAAGGGGAGAAAATATGTATAAGGTTTTCCTTTTATTATATTATTATTATTATTATTATTATTATTATTATTATTATTATTATTATTATCTCACTTTATGGACTACCATTACATAAACCAAGAGCTTTAACATAGTTTTAAAACCAATCTCTTGGTCAATCTGGTGGTTGTCATCAATCTACTAGATTTATATTGAAAAAGAAAGAAAAGTATCGCTGTTCAGAAAAGCTTCAAGGCTGATAATGACAATGAATCATAGGATTAACAGAATGAAATTGAAGCCTCTTAAAACTCTTGATCCAATTCTCCCTGAGGTCTGAGTTCCAAGCCATCATTTTTTGGTTTCTGTAAAGAAGTCCTTGTGTTCTATTTTTTTTGCTAGAAAATTACACCTAGGACTTTTTCATGCAGACCATAGGTGTATTCCATAGAGTAAAATTTACCATGAACCATCTGAACAATGGGCTTTTTCAGTGTAATGTTTCTCAGGAATTACAGTATTAAATTAATGAGATGAGCAAATTTTTTATCAACTCAGTCTCCAAAGCAATGAGTCACTCCTAAATGCAGAACAGCAATAAAATTAAAAACAGCTTATGTGCTGCTGTATTCTACACCCCACAGCTATTAGAACATTATGATTAGAACAGATGCAAAAGGTTTCCATTGAAGTAAGATGCATAGACACAGAAAACACTATAGCAATGTGTGCTGAATCTGTGCTCAATAGCTAAACAGGTGCTATTAATGCTAAACAGCTCCAGAAACATCAGCCAAGAAGACAGCCTGGGAATCAGACACGGGTATGAGCAAAAGAGACTATCCACAGCAACCAGCAACAGGCAGCTAAATGAGAAAGCTGGTTCCCTGATGTTCCCCCTGCACTCAGTGGGACTACAATTCCTTCTTCTGGAGAGTACTTCAGAGCACAAGACTAATTTAGGCAATACAAATCAACTTCTGGAAGGGATGGTCTGTCTCTGTAGCCATCAAGCACACGCAAGAATGCTGCTAGCTCGGGTGGGAGCTCAAAAAGTACTTTCCTCACTACCTAATGCCAGCAGTATCCACTGGAGGCAACCAAAATGGGCAACCAACAGAGACTATGTACCAGGTTCTCCTTTTCTCCTAAGAAAATCAGGATAAAAGCAAGGAAAAAAAGATTCTAAAATAGAATAGTTCAAATTGTACCCTATCTTCTCATGAAAAAAACAGACAAGTTTGCAAAATGGATAGTAATTAATAGATACTCTCTTAAATGGCAATGATATACCATATAAGGAGCAAACAACATTTAGCCAAATGCCTCAGTCACCCTCATTTATGGTGCCTAGAGACCTAACAAACAACAGACTGCTAGCAATCTCATAAATCGGTTCTATTCTGAAATCCCTAGAATTCTCTACACAGCAAATGGGCCCTGTAAAATGTTTGTAGCCACAATGGGAAGATTTCCCTTTGTTTACCCTGGTATTCTGGGTTTTCTGCTTAAAAAGACTGGGAATTCTTCTTTGTGTTGACATGTTACCTTCATTTCCATTTCTGTCATACCTTAACACCTGCTGATATCACGATTTCCAATACATTTTCTTGTCAAAACATTCTTTCGAAACAGGATTTGGTCTCTTGTTAGCATCTGGGGACATCCATAAGATGTCAATAAGACAGGTGTCGGCATGTGGGAGAAATGTCCAGCAGTCACAGCGAGAAAATGGTCCAGCCACTGCCCAAACTCCAAAACTTCTGGAGCCCACAGCAGGCTGGGCCTCCTTGCAGACTGCATCCCCTCCAAGGAAACTACAATGTAGGGGTGAGGAGAAAGGCATTGGGGTTTACACTCATCTCTGCTTGCCATGCTGCACACAGGGTGTGCTCCCAACCCAGGGGCTTCCCACAGGGTGGGCAAAACCAGAGGTACTAAGGCATCCAAGTGTGATGGTTTTTGGCATGACAAGGACTTCAACAACACTCTTCGGCCAGGGGCTGTGTATAGTAAAAATCCACAGGACCATTCCCATAGTCCCCTGAAGCAGTATGCAGCACTTGACCCAAAGCAGCACTCAAGCAACACCACCTGGGGCTGGAGAGGACACGTGCTGAGACAAAGCATCCAAACCCCTCCCCTGGCCACCAGCCAAGCAGCCTGTGCAGCCTCCCTGGCCCAGCAAAAAAGCACAAGCACGCTTTGGGAGCTGCAGCATTGGCAAACGACCCTCCAGCAGCTCCTCCTCTGTCTCAGGGTGTCTCCTTGCCCCCCTGGCTGACAACATTCCTGCCAAACAAGTGCGAAACAGGGAAAAGCACTTTCCCAAGTTGGTAGAGATGGGGTTTATACACACTTCCGGTTTCCATAGTGTTCTGGTTTGGGGATAACCTACGTAATAAAACTGATGATGGATTTTCAGGCAGACCCCGTCTTCCTGAAAATATAAGGGAAATTGTATTTCCAACTTTTGAATGACCACTAAAATACCACTTTCACAGAAAAAAATTAGTTATGTATACATGGTTACACAGACTACAAAGGGAAGTCCATTAGTACAAATAAGACCAAGTTAAGGTCCTGTTCCACAGCTGGCAGTACCACCCTGGTAAGACCTTTCAAAAAGCCTTATAAAGAGCTAGCAGAGAAAAATCCCTGAGTGGTACTCAGAGTAAGCAGAGGTAAATGTTTGCCAGATTAAGTTGCAGCTGCTTGACTTCAAGCATGTGTTCTGAAAAACCATGAATAATGCCAGTCTTATAAATACAGTGAACTTTCCTAAGGTGAAAAAATAAAATCTTATGTATGCTGCCAAGAAAGTCTGCCTAGAAACTTTCTGTTTAACTTTTTTACAACCTAGGAATAGGATTTCCCCCAACTCCATCAACAAAATATTCAACCACTAAGAAGAGGTCATTCAATGTTTAAATCGAGGACTCTTCTTTTTGGATTCGTAAATTGATCCAGAATTTTAAGCTGACTACAATTTTTCCAATGGGGGAAAATTAAAACTGTCATGGAAACAGCAGAGATAATAATTTCATCTGGACAAGGTCTGTCTTTACTTGCAAACAGCCTGCAGGACCAACAGCACTGGCAAGTCTAAACAGGTTAGTACTTCACAGCACAAAAATTAGGAAAACGGAAAAGATCAATGCCACCCTCTGAACAATATGCTGCAGTCTTTAGTCAGAAGCACAGTACAAGGAGATTTCATTTCAGAGCAACCCCAAGGGAGCCATCAGAGAAGACAGACTCCCTTCAGAACTGGGGCTGGGGCCTTTGTTTTGCAGTGTTGGTAAAAGACAAATGATGCACACATCTCCCAAAATCGTAACATCACATGCTTGTTCCCATGGATGAACTTTCTTTTATTTAATGAAGCAAACACTGCAACAGTGGGTTTCATTATTATTTCATCTCTTCATTTCCCCTGGCTGTTAGTAACTCCTAACTAAATGTAAGCCACCCACAAGTGCTTTGCCACATCAACAATCAAACCATAGCTACAGTTACAAGCAGGAGAAGTAGTATCAAAAATACACACTTTCCAGTGGTTTGGGGGGTCCATTTACCCTTCCAAAACTTTAAGAACTAATAGGACATTCTCCAAATGATATACATTTGATGCATGCTGGAAATAAACCCTAGGTTTAGCTGGCCCTGCCTTGAGAGAAAATAGAGGGTGTAGGACAGCAAAGAGTGTGTGACATCACATCACAGGAGACCAAAGGATTTTCTGAGTACCGTGGAAGGACTGAGCTCTGGGCTGATGTAATGAACTTTGCCACAGTAGAAAGCAGATTTCTGGAAGAAGGAATACCAGATTAAATCCCAAATCCTGTGTTAAACAAGATTTTACCACGTTAACTTTTAGGCATATTAAGGGACAAAATTAAGTATGTTGTGAGTTGAACTCTGATAGGAAAAATTTGCAAGATAAAATGTGATACTCCAATGTACTTCAAACAGCCAGGAATCTTTCTAAAATAAATAAATATCCTATGGAGGCTGAGCACTGTGCAAAAATTTCAAGTATTGTTCTATGTAGCTCTTGTAAGACTAGAAAAAATCTTCAGCCTTCCAGAGTTATTTCCATGAAAAAATGCAAAAGGCACACTGCCAATTCTTCCAGACTATCTCCAATGAATCACTGCTTCTTGGGCCTCAAAATGATGCTGTCTCTCTTTCACTTGGCTGTGTCATCTCATTCCAAGGCTTTATCTCAACACCACACTTTATCATCACACTTATTTATTGTGTACAGTGTTGACTGATTTTCTACATTCAGATTTCAAAGTATAGTAACAGCATAATTGTTCAAATCTATTGATGTGCTTTCATTTCTTTGCCATGTCTGTAACAGCATTTTAAATATTGTTCACTTTTCTCAGATAATAGGAAAATGAAGGAACATTTCATAATAGGAACATGAAGATTTTACACATTTCAACCTTCAAACTGCTTATGGAGTTTGAGCAAATATTATTTCACCTAAGATGGGAGATTTTACTTTAACATATTATTTCAGCATTTTATTTAACAATACAAGCAGCTTAGGAAAGCATCTTATTTCCATTTCAGTTTAAATGTCAGATGATGGATAAATTGTAGCTGATCTTGGAAAGAGACCTGTAAAACCAACTAATTCCTGATTAAACTCCATTACTAACTGGCGATTTTCTCAGCAATTATTTCAAGGCCAAGGCTGAAATTTTCCTTTTTATAAACAAACATTTCCTTGACACATTACTGTTTTCAAAAGGATTCCTAAAAAATAAATAAAGTCAAAGAAGCTGGACAAAGAGTGATTGATTTTTTAGAGAACTACACATGCAATAACACATTTTTAGAAAAGCAGCAAGGGGAGATTACTGAACATATGCTATACTTTGCACCATTTGTAGGAAAAATAAACCCAACTAGCTATGCTTCACTGTTTCTACAGGAACAATGATGTCTCCCTTCAGCTCAGTCCCCACAGAAGTGGGATGTGATAAGGATACTCTTGAGAGCCATCTCATCAACCATGGCTTAAAGCTATATTTCTAACATAAAAGGCATAGCAATTAAAGGTAATTTGGCATAAAAGAGAAGGCTATTTTCCATCCTGCAACAGATTCCCCAGGTTCAATCCGCAAAACAACTGAAAGCTTGAAAACTCCAGTCCCTTTCACTGGAGACAATAGGAGGAAGAATATCAAAGGCATATATAAATATATTTCTCCTTTTTCACTTCATCTTTCTCACACCTTTTTCACTTCATCCATCCTCTCCTCTTTCAGCTCCCCACCTGTTTGCAGGAATCACTTCTCTTTCCTATCCAATACCTGATTATCCTATTAGCAAACCATCTGATTAAAACCATTTAACACATAGGGGATTACAGGTTTATACTGTGCTTAAAATTAATACTGCACATCTCAAGAGTATTATTAATTACTTACTTCCTTTGGTAGAGAAAAAAGAATTCATACATTCTACAATATCAGATTTTAAGGAAGTGTTTTTATATACCTAGGTTTGCTTAAGGTCCTACATTTTTTCAGGCCAGTCATATTCAGGAACTAAAATATTATGTGACCATCAGTGGAAGCAACACTCACTAAATTGTCACATGGATGTCACTCTACAATTTGATGACCAAAAAAAAATATTGTAAATTCCTGAGAAGATTTACAATTAATTTTAAAACCATTGGAGCATAAATCTTTTCAATGAATGTAGTATTCCAGCAAAGTCTGAGATCACACAAAAAAAGCAGCATTCAAGTCTACAGGAACATATAATCAGCACTGGAAGTACTGTCTAAACACATAGCCCAAGAGAAGATAGCTCTCTGCTGCCACTGCCCATAAAACTGGCAATTTTGTGACTTACTGAACAGAAATGGCATGTATATTTTGCAGTGTTATCTATTTAGTGAGGGACAAAACTAAGCACTCCTGAGCTGAAGCAGGAACGTACTGGTGGAGTACTGTGAAAGACAATGATTCAGTAAATCTCCCTGGCTAATTGCAAAGGATCTTTCTTTACTCCCTGAGCCCTGCCAGCAAATGGGAGAAGCTCATCTCCACGATGGAGAGAAATTGAAGCAGCTTGCTGCACGTTGGCCAACCAGCAGTTATTTTCCTATGAATCTGCCTGCATTTTGGAGCAGAAGATGACATTTGCTTTACAGAGGATCAAACTGTTCCCTTGTGTTAGGCATTTGTTCCCAGTCAAAACCACACAGCGTAAATGCAAACCCTGAAAATCAATGCAATATTTAAAATCACAAAAACACTTCAGGAACTAAGCAATTGTTTATGATGCACTTAAATGTAGTTATAAACTGAGTTTTGCAACTGACTTAAGACATGTTATTTCTAAAAAGAACCCCCATATTTTAAGGCCTTGTTAAAAAAAATGTCCAACTAGACAGGCCCATAAGTAAAAGTCATAAAATTACTGCATTTATGTTCATAAAGTATTTTTACAGTTGCTGAATTAGCTATTATCGAATATATGCATCAGAAACCTTCTTCCTTTTCAGATACTGTGTATGTCTGTACTTCCTATAACTAGAAGACATCTACGATAGCTTATAATAAACCTTGCATCTTACCACAAATTTATAGACAATGCTGCACACAAGAACTAGAAACCACATTGAATTTTCTGGGAGAAGCAGCGGACAAAATAAAACAAAACACTTGATTCTCATTCAATCCTATTCCTAATTTTGATCTTAACTGTTTACAACTGTGTAGTTTTCCCTTGGAGTTCCTGCTATACTTCACGCAAGAGAGCAGCAAATACAGGCAAGGAGGTTCCCATCACAGCTGTAAGGCTTTTCAGAGGTTCAGCTCTTGTGAGGCCACTCTGATCAGAATGAAACTGAAAGATGGAGACAGTCAGAGAGCAGTCACTAGCCATAAAGATATTTGGCCAAAGAGAAAGGCTTAAGCTTAACCCAATTTAGGCTTTCGCCTCATTCCATATGCCATCCACTATGATGGAAGAGTCTCCAACTGTATCTTTACCAAAAATCCTTCACCAGTTTCACTAAATGCTTAAAAACCCCTCACACCTCTGCCTGCCCAAACAACTAATCCCTTGCCTCCTCCTCCCCCTCCTCTGCATGGAGGCAGCTCTGTGACCTGCAGGAACCCCCTGGCTCAGCCGTGCACAAGTCCTGTCACACCTTTGGAAGACCCCACTACAAAATGACAGCTCTGACACTGCCCAGCTTGACTGAGTGGTGGTTGTGGCAGACACTGAGCAACTGGAAAGCCCCATTCCTCCCCTCCCTTACAGAGCCAGAGAAGCACATAGCCAACAGCAATGGGAGTGCCAAAGAAGGAGGTTCAACAGCTGCCACCCCCAGGGATGCCACCCACCTCCCTTCAGAGCTTGCTTCTCCCTTGTTTCTCGCAGCAGGCCACGTGTCACCTCTCAGACACCTCTCAACACCCACCCATCATCTTAGCAAGCTCCAAAGCAATGCTGGAAATCACCTCAGCAGGCATCAGGTCTGAGACATCAGGTGAGTTTGAGCCCCACCTTCAAAATTTCCGCTGCTGCTCGGAAAAGGATGCATTCAGAGTAACATCAAACATGTACACCCATTCAAGGCTATAAAGAGAGCTCCTACCCTTCTGTTTTTATAAAGCATTACATTTAGTAGTTCACACACCCCCCCCCCCCC
>WAAG01003192.1:16686-33586 GCA_013390105.1 Tichodroma muraria
CCCCCCAGTAATTTTCTCTTACCCTATTACAAGAAGCATAAATGGATGTGTAAGAAGAGCATTATGATGTTTTGCCCGTTTGTTTTGGTTAGAGGGTGTGGGGGGTTTTTTTTAAACACATGGCAACATTTTGGTTTCTATTCTTAGAAACGATTTGAGGCAAAAAAAGGCCCATGAAAGAACTGAAGTCCACAAATGAACTTCCTTTTCAGTCGGCTTTCTCTCAGCCATCTCCCCTCCAGTCATGCCTGCCAAAATCCCATGCTTTATAGGGGCATCTGTTCTATTCTCTCCAGGCCAAAAAAGGAGACTTTTCAAACTCTTACTATGGCTGAGGAAATCTATAGCTCAATGAGCCTAACGTGATTTTTTCCCCCATGTCTGCAGCTTCACAAGTGCCATCAGAATGGAAAGTCCCTTTCTCCCTCCTCCTTTCCTCCAGCCCCATGCTCCCAATCCAGGACTCTTCTAAAAGCTGTCCTACTCCTACTCCCCATCCAACTGCTTTTTACCACGCGACTGAGGAACTGAGAACAATTTACTTATTCACTTATGGGCCATAAATGAAACTCTACATCAACAGCCGAACTGATATATTCTTATCGATCCCTGCTGCTCTAAGTTCTTTACCCCGCTGTGAACTTGGTATATTTCATACAAGAAGTACACAAAAAACAGTCGCTTTCCCATGCTAGTACTACTCCTAGGGCAGTAGCACAACAAAGGCAGTCTCAGTGGATTTGACTAAAAACTGATTCACGTTGCTCAATACAAACAGCAGGTCACCCTGAAATGACACTGCCTGCCCAGGATTTAAAGTCACACACTGGCCTTCAGAGGAAAGCTTGGTTGCTCCCACTGACCCCTGAAGAACAGAGCAGTACAGACATCATAGTCCCTATGCCAACCTCACTGTAAGTTGGTTTTATCCAAGTGCAATGCATTTCTTTCAATAACTTACAATTTATGGCGAAAAACATAGGGCACCACAATTCTATCAGTTCTCCATGAAATAACAGTTTTAATGTGTTTGAAACAAGCAGAATCTAGAATTTATCACTTGTGTAAGGCTCCAATGCAACCACAATAGCAAGCGCAGGCCACAAGCATCACTGCTGTGGCTTTCAGGGAAATCTGCAGAAAGAGAACAGAAAAATCTAACAAAACAACCCCAGACATTTGCATCAGAAATAGGAGATGAGAAAATTAACCTGAGCAGTAGGTGTACATATTTATGTATTAAAATCAGAATTTGCACAATACCTCTAAAAGTGCCTCACATATCTCATTTTTTATGGGTAAAAGCTAATGGCAAGTCTGCAAAGCTCCTTTTTTTCTCTTCAAGCAAAACATGTCTCATAATTTGAGGCACACAAAGGATGTAAGAATATATTAACTGGCAAATGAGCCCTATTTGTAATTATCTATTTAGATTTTCTGGCTAGCCACAATCTTGTTCACATACAGTCTTCAAGAAGCAGGAATATTCCTAGCAGGTTAAATACAGGCAGGTTTTCAGCCCAAGATTGTCAGTTCTGGGCATGAAGACCAAAGCTAATATCTGTGCCCACCCTACGCCAGCTTTTTGTGGCTCAGTCTGCAAATGCATAGCCTCACTGGCAGGCTGCATCTATGAGCTGAATACATAAGCTCTTCCCCTCATGAAAAGGAAAAAAAAATTAAAAAAACAAAGCTAAGCTCTACATCTGGAAAAAAAAAAAAGGCAATTAAAACAAGAGGAATACATTTCTGACACGGCCCAGTTCTCTGGTGAAATCAAGATTAAGAGGCATGTTTATGAGTAAAACTAAGTCAATATTTTCAAATTGTTTTTTAGAGCAAATCTTAGTTTTACCATTCATAAAATTCAATAGGTAATTACACAGCTAGGCAAATGTCCTCAGAGGAAAGCAGAATAATAATGAATTCCCTACATAATTATTTATAGCTGTGTTTTTAAGTGAACACAGTATAACAGGCATCAAGCCAATATTGAAAGGGAAAAAAGGAGATTTGTAAAACCTTAAATATTTCTGTAAGCCAGTCCATAGACAACAGCCTATTTCACAATCTAATCTGCCTTTGCAATACATAAAAATCCCAACAACTTAGACTGCCTCTCTTAATCATTACGATTTAAAATAAAACCTCGACAAAGAGGGGTCCAGAAGCACAACCACAAAATATGTAATGCTATCAGAACATGTAATTTGCTTAAAATAATGTTCCTGGGAAGTGCCATAGTGTTGTGTGCAAAACATGTTGTCTGATCTGTATTTTGAAGAAACCCTTGGGAACAAAATCATTACCAAGCATCAGTCAAAATGGCAGAAACTATAGATCAAATCCAATTCAGTCTTTCATAACTAACACTAAGAACAAGCTGCTTATCACTCCAAAGCTCAAAAAAGATGATGAAAACTGTGGACACACAATGTCCTTTAGTTCCCTAAAGACAGCTGATTACATTCAGTTAGGAGCTGATTGGTGTGCAATGCCTCTGCTTTCCAAATACCCAGCTTAATTGCTAATACAGCTTCACAAGAAAACAGAGAGGAAAAATTTACCTCTCCTGCTATTGAAAAGACAAGCAGGAGTTGCTGGCAAATAAAAAGAAGGCCAAATTGTTGTTATTTTTTTAAGCTCAAATATCAATAACATGCTGGAGACAAAACTAAATAAACATTTTTTTTTTTTGTAACAAACAAATAGAACATGATCCAAACATTCCTTCTAAAATCTCATAGGTTTTATAGTGTCACAAGTGAAAATTATAATAAAACTCTGTATCAATACATAAAATTCACAGCAGAAAGGAGCTCTAACTGGACTGAAAAGAATGGGGTTTAATTTGTATATTATAAACAGATGCTCTTGCTCCAGTTTAAGTCTTCCTTAATACATATCAGAAACAATAATGGATAGATTGTTCTGCTCTACTTCAGCACTCCACAAAACAGATTTAAATGGAAAAGATCATCTCACACAAGGCTGTGCAGAGCACATTTCATTCTTCTTATACAAGAGCAGGAGTTTCCAAGCAATTTGAATGTTACTTAGTTTCATTTGAAGGAGAGAGTACAAAGTTGGTATTATTTTTATTACTGTAGCATGTGGTATGCATAGCAGAAAAGTTGCCAGGTATATGTTGGAGCAAGAGGGGCATATGTCCTTAAGGAAATACTAACACCCAGACAATAAAGTTTCATCAATGTTAGCAATAAACGAAGTCCCTCCCTCCTGCAGCAGCTTTAACTTAAACGCGCAGCAACTCTGTGGATTCAAAAGACTGAGTCCTATATCCTTGCTCTTGCCAAATACCTCAGTTGCCTTCAGCGTGCATAACATTTCCTTAGGACTAGATGTATTTGTCCTCTTTTATCCAGCCACAATATATTTCTGTGTTAGGAGCTACCACTTCCCATCAATGCTTACGCCAAGAACCCGCACACCTCTCACAGCTCTCAAAGCTCCCCACTCAGCTTAAGAACAGGCCAGCTAAGAGTGACACAAAAGCACCTTCCAAACATTCTTTCTTCTTTATGAGGAATGCAGACAGATCCTAGTGATAAATGTTCGGGACCACCCCAGGATTCCTTCCTCAGTGCAGAGGGGAGTACTTGTAGAGATGCACATAAAAGTTGCAGGAGAATTAAGAAATAAACAGCAAAGGAAACAGGAACCAAGGGGGGGAAAGGAGGCTGGAGAAACAAAAGCCAGCTGTAGGCATCATAAGCATTACTGCAACAAACAGGTTGTGTGTATCCTATGTCTAGATCCAAAGCCCCATTAAACAACTCCACGAATTCATTTTTAAGCAGGAACCGGGAATTTCCTGGTTCTAAGACAGCACTAAAATAACAGGAAATGAACGGTACATCATTGACTCTATAGGGTTTAAATTTGTCTGCCTTGCTTCTCTGCAATTTTCATTCATCTTGGAGAAACACAAAATTAATGGACTTATTTTTTTCCCCCTGTAAATAAATGGCTATTACAAAACAATTATGTTCATTTACACCATGTAAAATAGCCTGCAAGATTGCTGGAGATAAACAATATGTAGACCAAGAGAATTTCTGGGAAAGGCAGAACAGCTGAGCCAGCAGATAACTCTGCCCCCATTCTGCTTCATATCTGGAACCCTGGGCACCCTGGTCATGTTGGTGGCAATTCTTCCTTAGTGCAAGAGAAACCAAGCTGTCCCAGGAGAAGAATCAGAGCAGGAAAGCCTGTTGAAGATGGAATCCAAGCTCTGACATAAATGTCTTGGCAGCCTCTGTGAAGAAGCATTTCTCTCATATATCTGCTACAACTTGAACAGCTCTGTCTGTACTTTACTTGCTAGGAATGTTTTGTGGGGATTTTTTTTAAATTACTCTGGACAATTTCATGCAACATAATTATTCATTGATTAATTTATCCATTAACATTCCTTCATTATCATTTCAAAACTGAGTTTTACTTCAGCAATCTGTGAAATCTATGATTTTTCACAGAAGCCTATTCACTTTTCAATCATTTGTATTACATCACTCATATCACAACTACTACATTTTATTTTGGGTAAATATATAAATATCTTCTGTAAAAATCTACACTTGAAGTCACACTCCCTTTAAAGCACTCAGGAAGACATAGACACACTTAGTTTACAGCTCACCAAACCTCTTTCTATGCTAGTTTTGGAGATTTAATAAACTATGCCTCACACTGTAGAGACAACCAGATCTCCAATGACTACAGGAGCCCATCTCAACATCACTACTTGGTTTGATGATCCACCTCCTTGCGGATCCTCTCTGCCCTGCTCCTCTCCATGACAAGAGGAGCAAGAGGAGGTACTTGAGACCAACTTCAGATTTCATTTAGGTAAACAAGAAAGGCAAAGAAGCATGTGCAGCTGGTGTAAAATAAACATTCATACTCTGCTAAAAATGTTCCAGGCTGAATTGAACATCCACAAGGAGCTAAGGAAAACAGCAACACAGAATTTCTTACAAAGATTCCTCGGAACTGGGAGATCCTGTTGCTACTCTCAAACACTACTTAGACTCACAGTATTTTAAGACAGGACAAAATTTCCCAAACAAGTAATTTACTTGATTCAGGGTTTCCACCTTGATATAGTTTACTGCCATTGAAAACTCCCATGATCAATTAGAAATTAATATTTCATGTCTGTGACACTGAAACATAATAAGTGCCTGACTTTATCAAATCCACAGCCTACCACAAAACCTGCCAATACAATTACAGCAGGACAAAGTCAAAGAATTTTGGAAACAGAAGATGTGTACTGATAGAATCAATGCAACATCATTGGAGTCATTAAATAATTTGGGATGAAGGGACATGCAAAACAAGCCAGCAGAGAAGGAGGTGTGATGCCTGCTTATGGTAAAAAAACACCCCAAAACTCTGCTATGAAAGTTCCCAAATTCCAAAACCTCTCTGAGAAAGGTGGTAGAGTCTGCATTGAAGATACCACGGCTTGAATCAGCTGGGCATGAGGAACTGTGTTTCAGAATGCACAGCCCCAGTCACTGTGGTGCTCTGGGTACCATTTCTGCTCTCCAAGCTGTCAACCACACGTCCACTGACACACACCCTCCTTCCTCAAGCACAGTCTCAGTAGCACCAGAGACACCCTGGGCTCTGGATGCACTTTCAGATACCCTCTGTTGGCCAGAATGATCTGTCCTGCAAGCACCCACATGGTCTGGGATCCCCATGGGGTTCCACCTGGATCTCTCCCTTTGCAGGAGGCACACGGACACGGGGGCACGGGAGCCTACACCACTGCCCCATCTTCTACAGGCTCTTTCCAGCATCAGTGCAATGGGGACAAATGCTGCCAGGGATCTCCCCTCCAACCCATGCCTTAAAATAACACTGGGATGTGGGAGGAAAGCATCTAGGTTAACACTGCCTCATGCAGCACTATTTTAAGCAAGAAAACCCTGAGGATTGGGGTTTGATTCTTTCTTCCAAATGTTGCCACTTTAGGCACTTCCATTCAGACTCTGCCTCCTCTTCCAACTTTAATCACCTGATAGCATTAGAGTAACAAAAATAAGGATAACTACTATACATGGAAATGAATGAGAAATGAAAAATTATTTTTATGCCAAGATCAAAACAATAGCAACCAAATATTCTTCATTGTGCCAGAAGAGACTTCTGCTATTTATCACTCTGAGATGACAACTTACCAAAAAAATTAAAAATCATATTTTGAACATTTATGCTAGAAAGTCATCCACTCTTTCAGAAGCTGGAAACTCATACCTGGCGTACAAAGCTGTTGGAGGTAGTGTCAGAAGATGTACTCCCATCTGATCCTTTAAATCGGTTTTTTCTTCTTGCCCCTTTTCCATAAGACTGTTAAAAAAACCAAAAAAAAAAACAAAAACCACAGATTAGAGAAACAGCATTACAGGATTAGTTTGTGTTGCACGGAAAGCTTCCACTGTCTCCTAGGCTAGCAGGGATTCAGATTATCTGCTTTGTGCCAATCAATAAGCACATATTCAGTAAGTAACTGATGGGATGTATGAGCAAGTGCTCATCAGGCTTGGTCAATTGAGCCCTAAATGTTTTGCTGTTGGGTTTTTTTCACATTTGGGTTCGGAAAAGTATTTATAGACTCACATAGATGTAGCATTATTCACCCAGTCACAGTGATTAAAAAGTACAGTTTGTTGTTCAGCTAGTTTAAATAAACAAGGTAGGAAAGGAGGTACTGGAGCAGTCTCCAGTACATCACAGCTATGAGCCAAGTCAGCTGAGGGAACACTAAACAGCAAGAAGTGACAAACAACTTATTGATATAATCTTACAACTGACGGGGATTTTACAATAATAATTCTTTTACAATAAGTTCAGGAAAGTAAAAGCAGTATAAAAATAAAAAAGCACTATATGTATAACTGGGAAAGGGGTAATATGCTACTAAAAAGTAAGGCATCACTTTTATCTACTAGAAATTTAAAGAGACATGAGGAGAAAGCTATGGTTGGCTGAAAGAAAACTTCAAATCTATGGTTTAGAAACACAGAAAATCATGGTTTAGAAACAAAGCAAATGCATGCATGTGTCCACAAAAAGTTATTTGTTTTGTGCATTAAATGTGATCATCAATAAATATTTTTACATTAAATTACGAGGCAAAAAAAAAAGAGAAACAGTTCAAAACTGTTATTTGCAGCCACTTATTTCTGTGTAAATGAGTGTAAACTATGTAGACTGTAAACTCTGCCATGACACCACCTCTGAGCTGTGCAACCTTCAGAGCTTTGGGCCTGAGCTTGCCGGTTCTTATGGCAGGGAAGAGTGGGCTCCAGTGCAGGATGAAACACTTAAAATCTCATACTGGCAGATTTTGAATATCGTGTCTTCAAAAGCTGAGTGCTGTTCTTAGCAGTAACACATGTGGAAAGTGTGCTTAAATGTTTTCAGTCTAAGAGTATCTGAGGAGGACAACGGATAGCCACGACTAGCTTCAGATGGTTTGACAAATCCAGGTAACTTGCCTCCACCAGATGCAAGAGAACAGTCTCAGACTGTAACTGCGCTGATTCTGGGAGAGTTTGGAGCGCTGGTTGAAATCTAACACACCAGTCTTTCAGAAAGGATGACTCAAGGAACAGCGGTTCTCTCAGCTGGACACTCACTCTCAGCAAAAATAGTATCTGTTATCTCACTAACCTACAATGACCTACAACAAAAGCAACATTGTATCTCCCAAAAAACCAGATTTATGGGAAAGCTACTCTGGCGAGCTCATGCGATTTTTTCAAAACTGCAAAACAGCCACGTAAGAAATTTCTGAAAGGCACCCAAATGGATTCTACACATGCTGGTTAGGGCAGAACTAGACAAAAATCAGCATGTTGGACAATATGGGGGTGAAAACAGGACTTCCTGATGAGTCTAGGACTGTAACCAAGCAGGTCTCAAAATATAAAATTAAATTTCAATTAAGAATTGTTTTAGATGGTTGCATTTCTAAAAGGAACCTTTTATAACTGAAGAATTTTTTCGTAATGAAAAAGTCTTCCTTGATCAATAAGAGTAGTAAGTAGATTGGATCCACTGTTACAAGTAAATTATTAAAAATATTTTCCAATTATAATAGGCAGTTATACCAGAACCATCTTTTCCCACCTAATATAATATCATTAATATAATATTCTACCTAGTATGATATCAAAGTACCTAAAATGCATAAAAAGTATCTCTGACAGCAGTATTCTTCAAATGTAACAGCATCTTTAAACCAAAATGTACCTGTTTTGAATGGTTCCCATTGAGGTAATTGTCTGTGGTTACCCACAAATATTCTGAACTCCTTTTCTACAGTTTTTGTGGAAAAGTATAGAAATATACTTACAAAAAAAATGAAGAATTTCTAACATTTACAAAGGAGCTCAAGAATATAAAGCATCTACATGAAGACCACACTATCCAGGCAATTTCATTAATGGTGTACAGTACAATATTGTGTAAATCCCAAGGAGATAATTAAAACCATGTACACATATTCTCTCTCACAGTCACACTTTTTGTATCTGTCTCCAGTTTCTACAATATTAATCTTGTTTAAAGTACCACAGTGTTCAGCTTGCAAACACAAAAAAATTGTGAGAAAAGCAAAAGAAGGACTGAGTCTAGAGTGATGAAGATAAAACAAATAAGAGCAGAAAAAGAATATGTTACAAGCACAGAGAAGTGTGCATCTTATCTGTGTAGCAATGACTAAAAGCATTTCTTTCTGGCAACATCACAGCAAATGCAGCTCAGGCTGAAACTCACCTTGATTTTTCAGTTTGAGGAGGATTTTTTGTGCACAGCGACATGCACATTTTTATTCTAGTGTTCTATAAGTGAAATTCTTCAGAAGCATGAGCTACATACTAACTTTAAACACAAAAAACCTGTTGACATGATGGCAGGTTGTGTCTACAGATTGTAGGCAGAGTTGGTTTTACACCTTCTTTGTACTTCCTTTACTGCTTCTTTGTACAGAGCAGTTTTCAGTCAGAAGAATGACAGGGGACAACTTCGGTATGTGGGAAAACTGAGATTTGATGACCCATCTCATTTTTTAAAGGATGCTAATTGGGGACTACGTTTGTTTTCCACACCTTTCAATTCAGAAATGCCTGAAACTTTCTTATGAAGATGAAATTAGCCTTCCATAATCAAAACAATCTTATATATTATTAAAAATTATTAATTATCTCTGCTATGTGGAGAAGCTTGAATACTCATCCTGTCATAGTTCTTATGTTTTGCTTCTTCATGTGTATTTGTTTCCACAAGATCTTAATGTGAGAATGAGAAAAAAAATATATTAAAAAAAAAAAAAGTAATGATCTATCAGTTACTTTCAATTCTCAGGTAAAAAAAAAAAAAAAGAACATTTTTCTCCAATATGTTACTGTGATTTTCATGCTAAAATACATTCCCTTATCTGTGTCCTGCGCAGCAGTTGGCTGCAATTAAGCAGCTAAATATAAAGGGCTGAATCAGAACATAAGGACATTGGCCAGTAAAAGCAGCAACACGGGGCAGTGGTTCTTATCCTCTGTGGTAGTTCTACCCTAGCAGAACAACCACTGGAGACCAAACACCTCAGCACCCCAGTGTACAGTGCCCAATGGTGGCAACCTCAAAACCCAGCAGGGCAGCGCTGGCACCCCGTCACTTGTCCCAGCTGGTCTGGACACAACTGACTCCTGCCCTGTGTACAAGCCTGTTTATATAAAAAGTTTGCTGACTGTAATGTTCTTACTGGATTTTAGCAGGACATCTTACTCAAACATAAAGTTATGTATCCATCTAAGTGTTTACAAGATCAAAAGTGTAGCTTCATTTATTAGTCAGATGTGTGAAATTCTTTTAAAATTCACTGAGTTGCCAGAGACGAGAAATAAAATACACACATTTATGTTCTAAAGCTTCATAAAATACCTGGAAAACAACGTGAGACCTTACCAAAAAAAAAAAACCAACCAAATCTAAACCAAACCAAAGCAGTTTTGTAAAAAAACATTTCATCAATCAAGACTTAAGAAAGCAAAGAGAGACTCTGCTTTCCAACTCTGATTAGAAAGTACGTTGTGCAACCGTTATTCAACCCATGTAATCAAATGAAATGTGGGAATCATACAAAGCTTTAAAGGCATATATTGCAGTTTCCTGATAATTAACAATTTTATACAATTACTTGTTATTGCAAACAGATGAGATCAGTGTTGCTCAGTGAAACGCTTTAATTTTAATGAGGTTCTGTCTCAACACATAAAACACATGCATCCATAACATTTAATCCTGTAATACACATGACAAGCAGAAGGCATCGTTTATGCCTGTAGGCAAAATACTATCATCTGGAAGAGGAAATATAAAACATTTGAAATTACCAACTATCTACAGCCAGGGAACCAGTCTTCAGTGAGAGTCTTAAAATGCCTTTTACCAGTAACCATTCTAATGGCATTTTATAGCAAAGCAGTGGTGAACACTATACAAAGGATGAGTCTGAACCTTAACTATTTATCATAGGTAAAATAGCACCAGACATTGAGACTGATGGAAGGTGGCAGAGGTAAACCCTTAAAAACTGGTCTTATGAAGGAAGGTTACAGTTGATTTAGGCAGTAGAATCACTGACACCAAGTCAGGTCCTTAAACAAAGATGGAAGAAATAAAGTGGAGAAAACAAAACCAGAGAACAAAATTTCAGAGCTACACTGAATCTTACATCATCTCAGATGAACAAGGGACCAACTACAAAAGTCAAAAGAACACCTAAAGGAAAAAAGTGACCCCCTGTAGGATTGAAGGATTAGGGAATCGCTAGAAGGTCAGAAATGCCAATATGCACTAAGTATTTTTCCTTCCTATGCAAAAGCTTCAAAAATATTTAAAGATGCCCATGTTCCATACACAGCAGGACAGTGCAGAATATATGCATCCAGCTCCATCCTTTCCTTAAAAGAACCGCCACTGCTACTTCAATTCCTTACAACAATTCCTTAAAACAAGGAATCAAATGTTCCTGTAGGTCAGGCCCCTGGGCCCTTTCTGGCCACTGGCCAGGCTTCCCACCATTCAGAAATTAAACCTCCCAATATCAGCTGCATAGCTGCAACCCCCCACACCCTCACTCAACAGAAAAAGACATGAATATTTCTGATTTTTGTACCACAAATCATACTAATCTCATAAAGGAGTAGAGGTCAGCTTCCTGACCACACAGCCAAGGGCTGGAAGAAGTACACAGACCTTGGTGATGCATTCCCCTCTACTCCACAGCTCCCTTCCATGACAGGAATGAGTGCAAGAGGGCAAGGTAGGATACAGCAATATACCCCGGCTTGCCTCCACCTCAAGAGCGGGGTTTTGAGTCACCCTGTGTGCTCAACATCAGTGCAGCCCTGTGACAGGCACCCTACTCTGTGACATACCTTCAGCAAAGGAGTTGCCTGAGGAGCACAGACTCATGTCCCCACAGCAGAAAAGAATCCCCAGCTTAGGTCTCAGAACCTGGATTTCTCCAAACAAACAACTTTTGCTATCAGGACAAAACTCAGGGAAGAGAGGACTTCCCCTCAGGAATCCTATCAAATTGAGGATCTCCAATACAGCCATGAAGTTCACACAATCTACAGGGACAGTCTGCAAAGTCCATTTCACAGTCATTTTATAAAATCCTACACCTACACCAAAACAAAAATCCATCCAAACAAACAAACAAAACCCCGCAAACCTCCACAAATAATTCACTTCTCAAAACTTTCAGGTGCAATACATAAATAAGTATTTGACAGATGCTTCTTCTTCACCATTAAAAGAAAATTAATTTCTGCTGAGCAATCTCTAATGGTTAAATCTTAGATGCTCCTTTCTGCTGGCCTGTGATAAAGCCTTGCCAACACTTTATCTAGAAACAGCCCTATTCTCACCAGTTCCTACACTTGTAAGCCATCTCCCAGTGCTCTCACCCTGGCCTCAGACCAGGTCATCTGGCAATTTCTATCTGCCAGACAAGAAGCTGGGAACTTGGCTGGCTCTCCTCCTCCCCAGTGGCTTGGAAACCCACCTCAGTGCAAACCTGCTGCACATCTGTTTGTAATGCCAGTGATGAAGATGTCAGCTCCCACCTCAGCAAAACAGAAGCACACAACAGCAGAAGGTGCTGAAGCTCATGCCCAAACCCCACTGTGCCTCCTGCAGCCCTTAAAAACTGGCAACTACAGCTGTAGGCCACGTGCCTGTACCTCCTCACCTGCTCTCCATGGTTTTCAGTATTTCACTTGCACAAGCAAACAGAAAAGAGATCTGACTCTGTGACAGAGGATGCCTGCAGGGACCAACAGCAAACTATGAGAGAGTTTCCCTCTGTTAAGGGTTCACTACCCTGAGGACAGAGACCAAGGCAACCCCTTGGAGGGCAGGGAAGGCAATTTTGGTTCCTTGATTTTTAAACTCTTCTATCCTGGCACCGGAAAGATCTGAGTAAAAGAAACAGAAGAAAAGTAACAGACTCCAGAGAAGCCAGTCTTGGAAGAGCACAGGAACTTTTCATCTGTAGAGACAAAACCAGAAATTGCCTCTAGAAGACAGTTACCCAATAAATAAGTTAGGACTGAAACTGCTGAACTGTTTCAGAGTGATTTTACACTCTAGGATAATGTAAAGAACAACTATTATACCCCATTTATGCTGATAATGTGTAATACCCGAGTGGAAACTATCTCTGGAAGAGATGAGTGTGCAAAGCCACCTTTTATTGCTTGACTATAAGGTAATTCAAAAAAAACCCAAAGAGCAGAGAATTATCAGAAAAGTAATAGCTGAAACCTGAAAGGTTTTCTTCAGTGAAGGACTATTAAAATTTATTTTCTTACTTATTTAGTAAGGAATACAACACTGAAAGGAGATTACCACCTCGGGAGAGAAAACACTACCTCTTGCTGAGGGCCATGAGGAAGTCCAATGAATGATGGAATTGGATTTTATCTCTTCTTCATTTGTATATCCTCCACTGAATTGCTGCCACATTGGATCTGGCTTCTAGGGATGCTGCCAGAAGAGAGTAAAACCTTCCATGCCTCTATAACGAATGGGTACTGTTATTATGTAAGTAAGAAAAGGGATATAAATTTTGTTTGTTTATGGCTTACAAAGTATTCTAAGTCAGTACTGGGAAATACACAGTTGCAAAATGTTTGTTTGAAGAACAGGTAAACACCGCATGAATTGTGATAAATCAACTCAGCTGAAAGCAGCAGAGGGCAGTGTGATTAATCTGCTGAGAATAAATCTCAGGATATTTTTCCATTCCTCATTACCACAAGACAGGCAGTGAAGGGATGGTGCTACACAACTGAGATGGTAGGTGGAGATTCAGGAAGGACAACAGCCAGTGTAAGGGCCTGTAACTAAGCTGATTTTCTGGAGTCACCACATGCACATCACTCTAAAATTCACCATAACATCCATTGTAGTTGATACAGAAGGCAAACTGAACAAGACTGTCCCCCAGCCTCATGCATTCAGTTTACCTTCTGCAATGCAACCTGAAAAACAAGCCAAGCACTCTAGGGATTATGAAACCTTTCGACCTGGAAGGCAGAAGCATTTAGCAGTACCATGTAACAGAGGATATCTAAATGCAGGTGAAAGAGCTGAAGAAAACAATCAAGAAGAGAATTGTTTTCACTTAAAATGTGTCAGGTTGTTAGGACGTGCACTGACAGATGATGCAAAAGCAGGCAGAAAAAAGAACAGAAGGAAAATAATAATGAGGAATAGGGAAGAGTTCATCCAGTGTAAGATACCTTCTCCCTCCACAAGGTTGCTTGATAGAAGGTTTCATTATATTTTCTTTGAAATATCTTTGTGTAATTTACTCATCTGATTTGCTATGCCTCTCCCTAATGCACAGCACAGGAAGCTTTGTGATGAGAAAACAACAACAGAAATTGAATCTAAGGATTTTTGAGGACTAAGGGACTTTGAAGCAGGATCATAAGAAAATTACATGGGAGCGAGGAGAAAAAAGAAGAGAGGCTAAGAGTCACCATGAAAGGCATTAATGTGCTATGTTATAAACAAACCAAAAGAGTATCTGGGTTAATTAAAATTATTAAACTGAATATTCTACTAATTCAGATTCCTTACAAAGAAAGGGCTCTTTAAATAAAGAAGTAAAAAGAAGATTGGGGTTGATTTAAAAAAACCTAACAAAAAAAACCAAACCTGATCACCAAACACTGATACATTTGAACAGTTTGCTGCTTTTCTTTAAGAAAACCTAATGCTGATTTCATTACAAAAGGACCACACCTAAACGCACCACTTTGCACTGACATATACCTGGGCATTGTGAATAAGTCCATAATGTAACTATTAGCATGCAGATTTATCTGGATAAAACTGGACATCTGAAACTATATTGCAACTCTATCTAAGTCCAAGATCCATCTAAGACTAAGATCACATTGAACTATAACTAGCATTATGTTTGTACAGTCATATGGACCTAAAACCCACAGAATTTTAGGTAATACCAAAAAGTACACCAATATCTTGTCCCAGTTGGAAAGGGGACAAGACATAACAGTTACAACATGTATAACTGTCATGATCAAAGCCCAAAAAGATTTTATTTTGTTTGCAGGTCTTGTTAGGAAAATGCATTATGAAAATAAGAAATAGATTTTACACAGATGCTATCTAGGAATTTCACATATTTAACTGCCTTTTAAGTGAACTACTTCTAGAGTGTTAACTATATTTCACTCCTCTGCCCTACGGTGACAAGTCTGGCCAAAATGGATGGACCAGCACAATCCAAAATATTGACCATGATGTTAAGATAGGTTAAAAGATATCTCAGCTTTGCAAAAGTAAAATTCTTGGAGAAGAGAATTGGTGTGACTTGGTACAACTCCATAAAGGCTCTTCAGTAATATTTCCTTAAATCATAATTCCCAGAAGAAGCAGTTTAGAGCGAACACTTTTAGGAGTGACATCACTCCGTAAACTTGCATGTTGGTTTAGGTTTTTTTTTCTTACTGACAGATTATTTGGCAAGAAATGCTTCTAGGATTGATATTCAATTACCTTATTGAAAAAGATAGTGGTACACGTAACTGAAGTACCTGTAGGCAATCTACTTGATGATTCACATGTCCTCCTTAAGCCTCTCCTCACTGCGAGTGTGTTCTAAAGCAGCAAGATTGTACAATATTGGATTTTTTTAAATGTTCATGGAACAAAAATTCAAATCAAAATAATTGTCTCTAAATGCAGTGCTTGATAAAGAATTAACCTGCAATATTATACAGACAAAGGGCTCTTTTGTTTCCATAATCTTATTTGCTCTATACCAAAGGTTTATGTATGACTAAAACAAGTACATATTGAGAAGATGATTCCTGTTCTGCCTAATGATTTTGATTCCAAAAACTGAAAAACATGCCTGAACCAAAAAGGTGCATTATCATGGTCTTAAAAAGTGAATCTTTTTGGCTGTGAATGTTCAGAAATCTGTTTTATAAAACATGATATAAATGCACTACCTGAAACATAAATAACGTGGGAGTTAGCAAACTATTCTTCCTCTTTAAACAGAGGTTCTTTAATCCTCCTAAAAAGGAGGATTGAGAAATCAATTTTATGATCAGTATTTGACATTTATCCACAGCAGAGGTACCATATGATTTGACAGTTGCTGATTCTGTGCTTAGGGCTGTAAAGATATAAAAAGGGGGGGATTTGTAGGTCAGAAATTAGCTCCCCCGCCACTGTTTCTGGAGAAGCTGGCAAAGCATATGGCCCTACTGAAATGTCTGTTCTGTGCTTGGAGGCTACTGATGAATTCACTTCCAAGAGACACTTTTTTTGTTTAACCTAGTCTCTGCTTCAGTGCCTGGATTTTGTTCTGCTGCCACTGGGCCTGGGTAAGTAAAGATCAATCACCAAGAGTGTTGACAGACTGACAGCATTTTCCTCTGTCAATCAAGCACTTCTGGGATGAAGGTGGTCCACCTTCTCAAACAAAGCATGGGAGAGAGCTTTAGCAGCAACAGTAAAAATTGCACCCCAAAAGGAAAAAACCTCTGTCCTAAAAAAGAACACGCATGTTTGTAATCTAAAATGCACACAATCAGATTTTACCAGCCTTTTACTGGGTTCAAAACAGCACTCTGAAGCCTTTGTAGCCAACTATGGCAAACTTGAAGATATTATGCAACATTCTTAACATTAAACAGAAACAACCTTTCAACATATAAAGTCTTTTCTAAGTGTGCCTTACCCTGCCTCCTTCTCATCACCCATTCACCTAAACACTGCGCATGAAGTGAGTTGTTAAAATTTCTAAGACGACTGTACCACCTTCTGCATGGAAATTGAGCAGCTTAAATCTGCAGCATGTTCAACACCTTCAGCCTCCCCAAAATTCCTGCTGAACAACCGGCGTGAACCGCCTTCCCTCACCTACAGACTGTCACCAGCCCGTGGAACAGACGAGGGTGGTTTCAGCCGTGCGTGGTAAGCATCAGGTACAGATACAACAGGTTACCGGAGCAGAGAAAAATAGCCGTGCCCTGCGCGTAATAATGTGCGGAAGATCAGCTTAATAGCAACGTATTCTTTCTTACTCATCCTCCAAATAACCGCAAGGTTCTTTTGACTTACGATGCTTCTACGGCACAGAGCATCCCATGTATGTTAATTAAACGGCATTGGAGGGTGGGGGCGAAGACAGGGGTTTCGGGCGTCTCAGGGGAGCCGTCAAACTTTTCCGACGGCGATGACCAAAGTTGAAGGACGGGGAGCTCCGGCAGCCCCGCCGCCCTGCCCGCGCCCCCGCCCCGCT
>WAAG01003223.1:0-27414 GCA_013390105.1 Tichodroma muraria
AAACTTTTTAATAATAAAAAAAATAAAAATTTTTTTACAAAAAAAATTGTAATAATAAAAAAATACAAAAATGTTGTTTGTATGATGTTTAACTCCAATCAATGTAGTAATAAACCATTTCTAGCCTTCTTAGAATGGTATATAAGCATATGTAGCTCACAGTAAAATCAGATTCTGACCACCAATCACTGATAACAGACTCTAGATCTGGAGAGGCTTTGGTAGTACAATCTGAAACATTTCTGATCTCTTGTCACATCACTACATGCTTCTTTTCCCCCACCATGTTCTCCGTTTTAAAATAATAAAATGCTTTGTGTGGGAAGTTTGATCCAGATAACTCATTCTTCAGTCTCTTGTAGGGTTGAGGCTGTCCAAAATTTGAGGGAGTTTCAAACCTTGTTTCTTTAAACAAGACCTTTCTGGAATCTGTGAACCTTCAGACTCTTTGAGGTCAGCATGATCTAATTAATGTTCTAGTCACCTGTGCATTTGCCTTGTACCTGAGCATAACACCTTGTAGGTGTTAGGGATGTTTATGAAAGTCATCCTGTGTCTTCTGCATGAGAAGAGTGCAGGTTGGAAAATGATGAATCATTAATTTGTGTGGTCACTGCTATAACCAGAAGCAGAGAGACAAAGGCTCTGCTCTAGTGGGATTGAGAAAAGTCCAGCTTAAATGATGGTTATTTGGTTCTGACCTGCCTGGATTGAGTTTTCCATTTAGGAGGACTCACCCTGTGAGAGTGAAACTGGAAATGTGGAAACTCAGAGATTTATTGGTTATTTTACTGATGTTTTTATTTAAATATTTTGATTGTCCTAAGTACCACTGACTGTAGGTTTTACCAGGACATCTATATGTAAGCAGATAAATTGGAAGAGGTCTGTGGGAGGTCCAGCATGCATGGCCTAACATTTCATTTCTGAACCAACAGCTCTCATAAGGATGATGCAAAAGGTATTGGTTTCTCTCCCTTAATCTTTTCCCTCTTCAGTGACAGAGCAGTTGCCTTAAAAGCATGTGGAATGTGTACAGAATAGATTTCTGCTGGATTTACATCTCTGAACTCAAAACAGCTTGCTTTCTTCAATATTTAAAGATCATCGTCAGAGTTCAGAGGAAGAGGCAGGTTATTTTAGGGAACGGAACTCCAGACTATTTTAGATGATGAAATTTATGTTTCTCCCCACCTGCTCGGAAAGGAGTCCATGATCACTCCCTTGGAAGGTGTGAACCTTACACCAAGTCTTTAAGAAGCTGAAGGACTACAGGTCACAGCTTAATTAAGATGAGACTTAAGTAATAATGGTGAAGAGTTCCTGGAAGCAAGAAAACAATCCCAGTTCCCTCAGACTTTCCTTAAAGAAAAATTGTCCCACACTCTTAATCATCTTAGTTGTTTTATTTTTTTTTTCTTAGTCCCTCTAGTGGTAATTAAAAACAGACATATTAATACTTTCAAAGTTCTTCTGTTAACTTTTCGTTAATCACAGAGTTTTCAGCTGCTGATGTGAGCAGTATGAAAACTGTATGAAAGAGTATGCAGTATGAAACCTGTGTTGCTGACAGACTTGCAGACTGCAAAGCTTACCTTTAATGTGTGAACGTCCAGCACGGGCTAATTAATTGAATCATCGACACTTCACAACTTCCCCACCTTCATTCATATGGAGCAGAGAATATTGCATGCATGCATTTAGGGTACTGACGAGAATTTTAGCAGGAGCAGTGACAGAGCTCTCTGTGGTGTTCCCATTCCAGCAGTGAGAATGCTATTCAAAACTTTGTCTGTAGAAATTCCACAAGGCTGACATGCCAGCAAAAGTAAACTAGACTTGTTATGAAGTCAGTTTTGTTTTCACCTTCCCAGAGATGTACCAAGTTTTTAATCTTTTGTTGCCTCTGTAAGCTTTTATTGTCTTGTTTTAATAGCTTTCCTTATTAAGCTCCTTACTCTAAAGAAAGCACATGCAAATGGGCTTTTTAAAGTGAAGAGTATTTAGAATAAATAGCAGAATCCTCTCACTGTGTGTTTCTCCCCAAGCCTGCAAGGCATTTGGGACAGTTTTAAAGTATATTTTTATAACTCCCATTCTTGCTGAGTACTCCATGTATGAGTAACTTAGTAAGATAAAACTGCTGGCAGGTAATAATAGAAAGAAACTGGATTAATATTGTGTAAGGATATTCATATGACAGTCATGTGGTCTGTTATAGTTTCTTGTACAGTTAGTGACTTTCTTTCAGAAATATTCACTGTGTGGCACCAAGTCTCTTGTTCAGGGCTGCTGTCTGAGCTATGAAAATGCCTGGGACTGTTTTTAGTAGCCGGAATCTCCGATCATTCATGTACAGAGTAAGTTTTTTGACTTTTGTATGTTTCTTGTGATAGGCTGTTGAACATTAGAGTACATTTGCTCTTCATGGCATAGTAACAGGAGCAGAAATAAAGTTGCACCAGTTCTATGCTAAATATTTGTGAAGCAAAACCTGAGCATTGGTAAGAAATTGTGGCATTGATATACCTAGGGAAAAACACTATGGGGTTGTTTTTACTGATATCTTGTAATATTGAAGTTGCTAAGTAAAAGCAATGCTAGTAATTTCTTTTTCATTGTTATCCTTAATTCTGAGTTACATGTTCTAGGGCATAGGTGTTCATGCCATGTATCTGTGAGCAAAAGCTGTTCTGTTTTTTTTTTGGCAGAAGCAATGAAGAATTAAGTGGCTTGGATCTACAAATTATATTTACAGGAGAGCCCATAAAGCACTTTTATTTGTATCACCAGGGAATTTATACAGGTTGAACCCATATTTTTTGATTAACAGAATATTTTCACACAAATTGTCCCAGCTGGGTAAGGACCATGAAGGAAAACAAATCAGTTCCTGTAGATTGTGAAGTGTTTTAAACTCCTATGTATTCTAAACATCTGCCATTTTTTAGGGTGGCAGAAGCAAATGTTTTCAAACAACTTAGAGCACTGGCAGAAATGAGATGGCAACTGATGTACCCCTAATAACATCACTGAGCTTGCAAAAGAACATTTGGACTCATCTTAAGCCCCAGCTTTTTCAGGTGGAAATTTGGGATTCTTGAGGAGCTAGGGACCATTTTTGAGGGTCTGTGATAGCAGATCCAATCCCTTTTTAGCTTTTCATTCTCCTTTCTGTGGATAGATAGTAATATATCTATCTGCATATCTGCACATAGTGACATATCTGTGGCCATCTGCACCTAATTAGAACATGAAGAGGAACATGAAGGACCACCTCTTTCACTGACAAATTTTAACACCTTCTCAGATCAACTACGGAAGTCCACAGGGAGCTGTAAAACTTCACTGTGTATTTTTTTACTGAGTGAGGTTCTTTCCTTTTCAAACTTTAAAGGGTTCACATAATTTGTTCACTGCACTGACTCATTCAGTGTGCATTTTGCCACGTGTTTCTGCCTGTTTCAGGAAGCAAGGAAGAGTGCTATTCAAATGAAAATCCAAGTTGTTTCACATGGAACCAGGATGAAGCAGGATTTGCATTCTGTGCTTGTGTCTGGCTCCTTGGCACTAATTAGGAAAGAGAAAGGAGCCAGAAACTGCCTGCAGAGCAGGACAGAAGGGAGTTGGAGGAGACTGGCTAGTCCAGGCATGAGAGTTGTGGATACTGTGCCTCATCACCTCCTCTGACTTATTTCTATTCCATGGATGAAGCAAACTTGAAATGTTGGTGATTTTCCCATTAAGATTCAATCAAAGATTCTCTTTCAGGGGGCAAACCAGGGCTGCTTAAAAGTAGTTCCCTGCTGCACTACCTTTTCTTTCAATAAGCATAGATACCAGGAGGGAATGGTAAATGAATCAAGCCTGAATTTCCATGGCTAACATCTGTGCTTTCCAGGAATTAAGGGCAGTTAATAAATCTCAGAATCTCAGATGGTTGCTCAGCAACTCCCAGGATTGGTACCTTCTTTTATGCTGAGCTGTGGAATGCATTGGTTTTGGCTAAACGTGTCCTTGGAAGAAACATTTTTTGCCTAGAGAACAGACTGACATGACCTCTGGAAATGAGAGTATTGCTGAGAGATGAATAAACTCTGTTTCAGAGTTAGAAAGCTTTTTTGTGCTTTCCTTTTCTCACAGCTTCAGGCTCCCAGGAGCTCTTTCTTTAGGAGTCAGATGTCTATGGTTTCCTCTGTGTCCTCATGTAATAAATGAATGCTGTTTTTACAGTGAGTTTGAGTTTTGTTGAGCCATTCTGTATGTCACAGGAAACAGCCTGAGACAACATGTCTGCATTTGAAACCAGGATTTTAACCGTTTTTCAATCCAGGTGTTAAATATTTCAGATAAAAATACTTCTAACCAAAAAGAGGTTTATTCTGTATTGCAATTTCCCTTAGATGTTTATCAAAGCAACTGTTTGCATGGAAGAGATAGCATTAAATTAGAAGCAGTTTCCTGTGTTGATACTTTCATCCCTGACTGCTGCTTTAGTTCTGACACTTGTACCTGAATTCCTACCAAATTAGTGTAGGCTGCCATTGTTACGTTATTCAATAGGGAATTATTATCAGGTGTTCCAGCAGGAAAAAACAAACAAACATAAAATCAAAAAACAATGTCAGCAAATATATTTTCGTTTTTATTTTTTATTTCTCTTCTTAGTTTCTGTAAAGCTCTGCAGTGAATCAGTATGTCTCTATCTAGACAAGTTCTACTTAAATTTCATGTTCATTTGAAGTATGTTTTTTCCACTGATAGAGACTGGCAACTCTGTGCCTTTGGCTCTTGCTGAGACTTAACTGTAAGTTTATGTGAGATATCATACCTGGACAGGGCACAGTTGCATAGTTCATAGCCCTGGATAGCAAATAATTTACAGGACTTTTGTAGAAATGTAAGTTCAGCAGATCACATATGTTACAATTTTGTGGGAAATTGCGGGAAATTTCTGTTTCCCACAACTGGAAACAGAAAAGCCTCTACTCCATATTCTCAGCAGATGTTCCCCTCCTCGCTTCTTGCCTGCTGTGGCAGAGCAGGTCAGCCAGAGAGCTGGCACATTTCTTGCCTCTCTAAATTGGGAAAAAAAATGCCCCTAAGGGCGGCACCGTATTTGGGGAGTCCCTGGCTGCTGCCCCTCGTGTCCCTTGAGTCCCACCACAAGTGCGGTGGCGCTGAGCCCAGAGGTGTGTGAGCTGGGCTGTGGTTTGTTCGCTCCTGGAAGGACAGTCACCTTCAGCATGTGGCACAGTCCAAAAGGAGAAGAGGTGGAAGGCAGGTGAGAAGGGCCCTCATGCCAGCCTGGAGGGGCTGTACCTGAGCCCTGTGACACAGGGTCACCTGGGGGATTGTGCTCTCTGCAAGAGTGAGACCACAGAGAGGGCTCTAACACTGTCTTGCCTTTTTCTACCCAGTAACTGCAACCAGCCCACAGGGAGAGCAGGAGAAAAGGAAATAAAAGAGCCAGACAAAGAATGGAAACCCTTCTTCCCAGACAGAGTTTTGCCTGGACCACAGAGAAAGCAGAGAGGACTTTGCTCAAGGCACTATGTTGGAGGAGCCCAGGTGTTGTGGTGAAGAGTGCAGCTTTCGGGCTTACTTAGGGATTTGGGAGTTTCTGGAAACTCCTCTCTGTGTGTATGTAGGTGGTTCCTGCCAGTCTGAGATAGACAGAAATCATTGTTAAAAGAAACTGAATTTGGCCTTGCCTTTACATACCTAGCCTGCCCTAACAAAGGCAGTATGTATTTTAGATGTGGCATCTGTAATGCAAACACAAGAGACTGTTTTGTCTTTTTTTTTCCCTTGAATTCAGAGGCTGAGCAGTCGACCAACCATAGAACCTGAAATACAAGCTCAAATCAGAGTTATCAGTTTCTAGAGTTTTGGGGTGGGTTTTTTTTGTATTTTTTTTTTCTTCTTTATTTTTTTGGTATACTTTACAAATATGATGTGCCTTATGATATTAATGTAGTCCCAGGTGCCTCATCGTATTAGTTTCCCTGCTACAGGGTGAATGTATGCTTACTTTAGGAAAAAAGTAAGTCTCACAATTCAGAGACTTATCACTTTATACAATCAAATTAAGTGTAGGAGATATTTTTTAAATGCTACAACATATACTGAGAAATTTACAAATTTTAAACAGAAGTAACACTAATTATTTCTTATTTCTAAATGTGGACAACAAATATTAGTTCGCAAGTAATAGCTCTTCTTGCTTTCTAAAATTAGCCTTTTAAAATAGTTACTTTTGTAATATTATTCATTCTCAAGTTGTATTTTAAATATTGAAGCTAAAATGGGTAAAATGCAGGTCCCTTTTCTCTGCATGGGATTCTAAAAAGCTTTTCCACAAACTTCGCGAGACAAAACCAGCTTTGAGCAAGAGCAAATCATGGACAAGATCAGAAAATCAGGTTGGAAACACAGAAGCAAAGATACTGGGTTTGTTGTGGCACTGCCCGACAAGTTCTTCCAGCCTTCCTAAACTGCTTGGTGCGTAAGCGGTAGTGGAAATCTTGATGCAAATTAATTCATGCAGATTGCAATTGTTCTTTGCACTTAAACCTTGACCCAAAAGGTGTGCCTTTTTGTGTGATAATAAGATCAGCCTCGTAGTTTCCAGGTCTTGAAAACAATTTTCTGCAGTATAAACAGATAACAGAAATTATCATAATGAAACCAGCACCTCTAAAAGCAGACAAAGTACCAAGTCCACACAATTTGAGATCATACAAAAAGCTGTGGAATGAAAAAGATCTGTACACGTTTTGGGGCCCTGTTACAAACAAGGCTCTTTGTTGAGTTTTGCTGGTTTCAAGCAAACAAACCTTTTTTCAATATTTGGAGAAGATTGAGTCTGCTTCCTGAAAAACTGAAGCCAAAGTCTGAGCTGATTTGATCTGAAATTAGGTCATCAACTCTTAAGCAATTTTAATCATAGCAGGTAGGAATTTGTTTCCTTGTATTTCAGATTTCTGTAGTTTCTTTTTTTCCTTATAATGTAAGAAATAATGATCATGCTTCTTCATCTGTTAAAAATAATATCTACACCATTTAAGTTATAGAAACACTTGTGTATCTGGTTGCTGCCAGTTTTCCTACGACTGTGGCCAAAGAGCTCTTTCTGATTTTGTGGCTTAAAACTAGGTGCAAATGTAGGTCGAGTTTTGTTGCTTCTTCAATAAAAATGAGGTATGTCCTTTTTTTGTGTGTTCAGTAAGAAGTATGTCAGTTGAGAGAATAAAGGACATAGTTCTGTACCATGACTGAGCTTCCACTTAACTTCCAGGTGTGACTGATTGATTCATGGGGGAAATGGGAGGCTTGAGTCGCTTAGTACAACTGAAAAATTATTGTGGAGCAAGCACAGGGATGTATTTGAAGAAAAAGTGGATACCTTTACTAACTACTTCACTTTTGGCTTAAAGGGGAGCCTGACAGAGGAGAAATAGTTGTTTCACACAAGACCTGGGTATTTCCACTCTCAAGCAATGTTTAAACAATTTGTTGATACCTGTGAATTGCCAGAACTGTTGTTTGTGATATTACTATGAGTTTTGCAATATTTTACTTCCCCCCTCCTCGCTTTTTTTTTTTTTTTAACTAAATGCTCCATTTCTTTCAGTTACAGGGTATGTATTAAAACCAAATACAATCTAACTCTGATAAGATTGGGAAAGGGGGGAGGAATTCAAACCTTTTAGCTGACTGCATCCTGAAGACAAATTAGGAATAACTCAAAACACTGTCAAATATGAAATGGCTTGTGGTTTAGCCTCGTATCTTAGTTTGCGTGCCTCTTATTTTGGTGGTGATTGTATGATTGTATTTTGTGATGATTGTATGATTGTATTTTGGTGGTTTAAAATGATGTCTGAAGAGGAGAGTAGGAAAATTATTAACATTCAAAGGCAGACTGGGTATCTAGGGAGATATATTAATAACAAAACATCCCTCTTTGCACTGACATGAAGTGCACATAACTGAACTGATTTGTCCTGTCTATCTGGTGGATTGTCGCCTTAAGAGTAAGACTAACTTTTCTGTTGCGTTCAGAGGAAGGAGATTTGGCACAAAATAACTCCCGATTTGGTCCAGCTGGATCTCAGGTATCACAGGGACTTGGGACAGCTGAGTGACAGCCAATTCAACTCTAAACATCTAAGCATAGATGCTCTATGCAGAGCCAGTGTGGCACTGCAAGTCTAGGTGAGCTCAGTAAGAAGCATCACGGCTATGGATGCACAAACTGTACAATTCACCATACGTCTGGTTGTGCCCAGTGAGCTTTTGCAGCCAGATCTGAGGTCTGGTGGCATCCAGTAACTCTCATGGCCAAGTACAAGATGGTGTCATTTATTGAGCAACAGAAATGCAGATTGTTACTGGATTGCTGGTGATAAATACACCATCTGAGAATACAGAAAATGTGTATACACAAAATGTGTGAATACACAGAATATGAATAATACAGCCGGTGACAAAGACATTAAATTGCCAGATGGCTCTATAGGGCTAAAGTATGATCACAAATACAAGATTGCTTTTTAAATTTCCCAAAGAAGCACTTGGTATAGCTGAGTGTTCAAGTCCTACTTGTTAGGCATTCACAAAGGTGGAGGCTCCTTTAGCCTCCTGCCCCACTTCAGCTACACAGTTTTCCGTGTTTAAGTGTAGTTTGAGAGACTAGAGTCATACATGTAAAACATGTACAGGTTTTAGTCTGTTAGCATGTGCAGAGGCATGAAACTAATATGTATTTTGAGTTAGTGAAGCAGAGGTCAGCTTTTGCTTACCATCTGGGTCATTCCTGTAGTTTAGTTCCTGTCAGCTGCACTGTCTTAAACAGGATACGACCACAACACCTCTGTGCGGCTCCACCCTTTCTTCATGCCTTTCTTAGAGTGATACTTCAAACTCCTTCAGTGTTTCTACTCCTAAGGTGTGCAGCACTTTTTTCCTGGTGAACTATAGCTAATGCATGTGCTCCTTCTCACTGAACTTTGTTTTTCTTTTCTTTTTCCCACACAGATTAAAGAAATATGACCCCCTAACCTCCCAGTCCCCATTTTTTGTCTTCAACCAAAACATCTCATCTTTCAAGGCGTTGTTAAGACTATTTCAGATGCTTTCTTTGGTCACAGAAGCGCATGGATTAGATGCAGGCCAGGATATCGTATAAAGCCTAGGGAGAACGCACCTGGGAAACAAAATTTACATGAGAACACACTGTTCTTGTATGTTGATAATATAGTCTGATAATGCAGGTAATAAAGGGGAAAACCCATGTTTGATCAGCTTTAAACCTTTAAATCAAAGGGATTTAATTTTCTTGGAATATCCTATATTTTCTGACATGAAGATGCAAACACCGCTGCCGGACTGTAGCAGAAAGCTGCTAAAGCAGCAGACATATTTTCTGTTTGCCATCTGAATTTCATACTGCCAAGCCAGAATGATTCCTCCTGGCAAAAAATCCTGAACTCTGCAAAATCCTTCCTTAAACCAGAGTGGTACTGTTATCAGATGGGAATGGAAATACTGCCTTTCCTATTTCAGCCTTAAGTAAAATGCTCACCCTCAGTCTGCAGTTTAATTGAGATAAAATGGAGAAAGTAATTTGGAAACCAGTAGCAGTCTGTTGGAGTGCAGCAGCAGAAGACAATCACAGAGGTTAGTTCCAAGTATCTGCTTCACTTCCCTGGCAGATGTTTCCAGCCTTGAGGTGCCAATATTGCCTCCCTTCCTGAAGTGTCTCCTGAACCATAAGAGAGTTGTGTAGTGATTGAAGTGGGGCAGAACCTCTGAGCTTTCAGTCTCATGTATTAGTGTAACTAGGAATTACTTAGTTTTAAAAGATTCTCAGCAGTTTCTGCTTTGTGATTGGTGCCTCTTCTCTAAGAGCTGCTCGAGACTCCCTCAGCTGCACACATTTCTTTTGCCACGGCTCTGCTCCAGCCCACAGCTAAACTAGGTACTTAAAGTGGTTAAAATATACCTTATGTCCCTTTTATCTGAAGAACTGTAGCAAGCTTTTTTCCCCCAGCCAAATCCTTCTTTTTGATGTCGATAAATATCTTGTAAACTGAATGTTCTCAAAGCACAACTTCATGTGTTTCTTCTCTATCTCCAAATCAGCATTCAGGACTCTGCTGAAGGCAAAGGACTGTGGGGCACTAAGCAAGAATTTCTCTCCATTGTTGTTAGAAACAAACAGATTTTTACCTTAGGGTTGCTCAGAAGTTGTGGGGGGAAGAAAGGTGATTGAGGGGAATTGGAGAGAAGATACTATTCAACATCTTATTATTCTGTCAGTCTAAGCTGAGCTTTCCTGATGAACCTGAAATGAAGAAAAAATAAGCCTTAAGTTGTTTTTACAGTCTTTTTCATCACAGTATATTTTTGAATATTGGTTACCTCCAGAGACATGCTCAGTAGGGTTTGAGATATTTTTAATAGCAAAGATACTTTCAGAAATGAGTGGATCAAATATATGCTTTATTGATGGCCAGAAACTGGAATTCCTGTTCCCTTAGAAAACCAATAATTTGAAATTGTCATTATTTGGAATTAGAAGACAGAGCTGAATTTCTGAATATCTTCGATTTAGGATGAGAGGCCTGTTTTGTTTTAGAAGGATGAATATTAGTTTTTAACTTTATATATGTATTTAGTATGTAGACTTAGTTTTGGTATTTATACATGTTGTACTGAAATTTTTCACATAAGTCAAATTGTATGATTTTCATTTGCTCATTTTAAAGCCAGTTAAAATCAGTAATTCCTGAAATTATTTCGTCTTTAACACAATTTTCTTTTTCAGTAAAGTATTTGAACTGAAGTCAGACGTGGCTCTAATTGGTTTGATAAATGCAGAACAAACACAGACACTTTAACCTTTGTAGTAATTCTCGTTAGAAGGGCCATTTCTCAAAACGTTTTCAAAATAGCCCTTTAAAAAGTTGAATATTATCACTGATTTTTTATATTAAGACAATGACACAGAATAGTGCTGCAGTAGTATTTGGAGTTTCTCTTCTCTGGCAGAAGACCTTTTTCCAAGAACTGAGGATCCATAGTTGTGGGGAAGTTATGATAGGGAACAAGCTAGGATGCTAACGTCCTGCATGGTGGCTTTCTGGACCACTCTGTGTGACAGGGGTGTGAGGGGGGTACCTCTGCCTTCAGAAGTTAGAATAATCAGAATTTGTCCTGTCATTGGTTTTTGGTAAAGCTAGCTGATGGCAAAGAGGCATGTTATAGAAATTATAAATATTATACTAATTCTTTTGTCAGGTGGAGGGTCTGTCATTTATCCCTCAGGTTTTCGTGATGTGACAGAGATATGCTGAGGTTTTTACCCTGAGTGCTAACCTCTGCGTAGGAGTAAATTTGTTATTTTTTCCAACAAGTCCAAGAGATTCTGTTTAAATCTAAAGCAATTATTTTAAGGCTTGCATGTGCGGTGATGTCACTTCACAGGCAGGGAAGATGGAAACTCCTAATAAATAAACAATAACATCTGTTATATTTTATAAATGCATAAATGCATGGTCCTGTTCAGTGGTGCCTTCAGAAGTGGACTGCTCTGCTGTGGATTTGGGAACAGGAGATCACATTTACTGCCTTAGCATAGTGCTGTGAATTTGCTGTGGGCAATCCCAGAGAAATATATTCAGATTTGGCTCAAGACACTTCTAGTGGTGGTATCTGTCATGTGTCTGGCTGTCTAAATTAGATGTTCCTGTTGTTGCCCAGAGAATTTAAGGAGAATATATTTCATTTCTTGTCTTTCTGACACTAATTGCTCATTTAATTTTGTTTGGTTCGTTGGTTTTTTAGTAAAGCTTGCTGATGGTAGAGAGGCACATTTTACAAAGTGTAAATATTGTACTCACTCTTTTGTTTTCCCTCTTGAAACAAAGAATGAATGTTCTTGTGCCCTGAATGAATGAAAGACCTTTGGTCTAGGAGCCTTATCTAATTAGGTAGCTGTGGGCGTGTTTTCAGTGTTAGAAGGGACTTCATTTTATCCAAGAAACCCCCAGTAATTTCATAGAAGGAGGAAATGGAACAGCGTTTTCCCTACGTAGGAGCTGGGATTGTGCACATGGCCACAAGGAGCTAATGCCTGTCTGTGTGGGCTGGTCAGGCGCTGGCTGCTGCACACAGGTCATGTTTGAGCAGCTTGTGAAAGGCAGCCTTGGCTGAGCCTGCAGCAACGCCGTGTGCAGAGATCAGCAGTGCCGAACGCAGTTTGGAAAGCATGAGGGATGCCAATTGGTGGGAAACATTTAGACTGGCAGGGAGAGCAGGTAACTGAGTGCAGCAAGCAGCCTACAAAAGGATCACAGGTTCCATCTGGGATTTCGTGATGAATGCCTAATGAGCACATGGATTAGATGGGCAGAACTCTTCAAGCTGTTGTAAATGTAGCTGAAAGAAGTGTGGCTTGTAGGACACCAAATAACTGCTCTCGTAAAACTTTTGTTGGCGTTGCGATATTTAAAGTCCAGAAAAATAATGGAGAGAAAACTGGACAATAAAATGAAAAGGGAGCCGTCCTACTTAGCTACTTTAAATGACAAAAACATATCCCTGGTGTCTGTTCGCAAGCAGCAGGCAGCTCATGATGTGCCTGAACTACTGATTATTGGTGAAAAGTCCAAGACAGCATCTCCGGTAAAAGCAAGCAGTAACTTGCAGAAAGAAGAGAAACTTTTGCAGAGCTACTCCATGGGAATGACGGAAGTCAATTCAGTTGAAAGACAGGTCAGTGAGTGCTGGCGTGTGTGTGTGTGTGCATGTTGGGAGGGAAGTGGTATTTCTGAACCAGTGAATTTAAAACAAAGCACGTTGGACACGGGTTGTATATTAAACGAGGTTAAACTTCCTTTGTCTAAATTGTCTCGATCCCCAGCATGGATGCCAGCCCCATAACAAGCTGTACAGATGCAAAGTGCTCTGGGGATCCTCTGAAAATAATCTTTGAAAAGAGATGTTAATGATGACTTACACCGTAGAAGTTAATGAAACATTGTTTCAGCTCCACCTCTAATAATACAGAGAGGTGATTGTTAGGAAGGAAACATAGTAGTGTTTCTCCTTTTGAACTCCAATTGTTCCGGTAGTTGCACTGAAGGTCATACTAGCTTGGAAAAACAGAAATTGCAGAAACATTAAAAGGTCCTTATTGTAGGTAAGTAGCTTATTTATATCTACTAAGTGGGTGCTTGTGAAGTTCCTGATAAATACATGTCTACAACTTCTTTTAAAAATTCAGTGTTGTATATAACTGTGGTATTTTTGGAGGTTAACTGCTGTGGTGAAGAGATTTAGAAAGATCAATGCTGATAGAAACATGATGAGATTTATCATTTTAAAGGAGTTTTGCTTTTTAAAATGTATGTACACTGCAGTAATGTAGTTCGGATCAGTGACTATTGTGAATATTTAAGGAAAAGAAACTTGCAGAGGAGCATGGTACTAATAATGCCAAGGTTGTAGGTTTGATTCCCGCATGAACCATTTGCTGAAGAATTGGTCTTGATGATCCTTGTGGGTCTCTTCCAACTCAGAATGTCCTGTGATTCTGTGTTTTCATGTTCTTTGGAACTATGTATGCTTAGAATGGCTCAAATAGTGTCAGACTGGAATGAAATAACAGCCAGAAGAGACCAAATATACCTGAAGGTTTTTTCTGCCTTGAGTTACTTCTTGTATTATAAATGTTTTCTAGAAAACAATCATGACATAAATGATTCTGTTCTAGCAAAGGCTCTCTTTTCTGTATTCAGTTCACCGGGATATATGTGTTGCTTGTACTGGTGCTGTCAGGAACACCACAAAGAGAATTGCCTTATGTTAATTCTAGATTAGAAATATTTCATTTTCAGCAAGCCTTTCCCCTTTCCCACAAACCAAGCTTGGTTTACACATCTCCCTTTAATTTAAAAGTGCTTGTTAAGGTCCCTGAGGTTTGTTGACTACAGTGTAGGTGTCATTTCAGTAAGACTGGCTGCAACTGCCTAAGTCTTTCCATAGCATCTGTACTGTTAGAGAAGCCTTATCCCAGATGGGGAATAGCAGTCCCTTGGCAGAAGCATTAATATAATTAACTTAGTATTTTGGGAACAAAAACCTCATAAAGGCTGCTTTGTAGTAATATTCTCATTGAATCATGATATTCAGGTTTAGAAGGTGCTTTTTCCCCCATTTAGGACTCAGGAACTGTTTGAAAAATAGCAAATTGTTTTGTAAGTAGTTACTGAACATAGTAGCTACTGACATTTGTTAATCTTTGTTTGAGAGACAAGTGGAGAAATAACAAGCAGTTATGATCTTATCCGTTTAAAAAATATGCTGTAATGAGATGCACTGAAAAATGTTAAGGAGGATGAGGGTTGAGTTTCTGGCTACTCTGTGTGCCCGAGTGCTGCTGTTACAGGCATGAAATTGAAGACTCATGACCTTTGATGTTTTTGTGGCTGCTCTGCCTTCATTTTGTTGTTCCCTCTCTGCCTAAAATAAACTGGGAAACATCTGAAGCGTTTAATTATTAGTGTGTGGCTTTTCAGTTGTGTGCTGCTGCCGCCTGAATCCAAAGCCATGAATCAGGCGGTTGTGAAAGAAGGAAGTAGGGAAGGCAAAACACAGATAATTATTCAGCAGCTGTGTGCTCAAAGGTAAGAGGGCGATAACTGATTTCAACCCATGGAGGTACAAGGAAAAGAGCAGCCCAAAACTTCAGGACATAGTGGATGAGAGGTTCAGTGACCTCCAGCATTTGTGGATGAGCAGGCAGGGAGAGGCAGAGGGGGAGGTGCTGGGTGGCCTGGGCCCCATCTCCTCCCTGGCTGATTGCCTGGCATCACTTTGAGGAGCCTGGTGCTTGAGTTTTAGGATGTGAAAGTTGCCATCCCTGCAGTCCAGGCAAAGGAGGACAGGAGAGCTGTGCCAGCCAGTGGGGGAGAGCCTTGCTGGATGAGCAGACTGGAGAGGTGCTGTGCTGGATCTTGGTGTGGGTGATGCTCAGGGAGCTGTGGAGTACACCTGTCATAACCTCAGCCTTGTGCTGCAGAGGCCAGGACTGTTGTACTGGCATTTTGGAGGTGGCTGCACCTCTTGGGAAGGGGAAGTGGGTAGAGGGATGGCTTTCCTGGTGACAGGCCACCCCATGAGGTGACCATGAAACACAGCAATGGAGGCAACATGGGAACTCAGCCAGGGGTTGCTGATGGTCGGGCTGTGAAGCCAAGGAAGGCACAAATCTTGTTGAGTTCACAACCAAGGTGTTGCATCCACTCTCAAGACAAGGATCACCATGTGTGCATGTGTGAGCGTCTTACCCAGTGCTGTGATTTCCTTGTCTTTGGGTTTTTTTCTGAGTTCAGATATTTTTCTCAGATTTATTATGTATCCCTTCACTGCTTGAACTCTCAGCCTTTGCATATTTGAATGGGAATATCCAAAAGAAGGAGCCTGTTTTGGGGGACCATGGGTCAAGGTGATGCTAGGCCTCTAAGGGCAACCCCCAATGGGATGGGTTTGCCCCACCAGCCATACAGACCATGGGCAAGGACTACCTTTCCCTAATGGACCTGCCATGAACTCTGGATGCTATGATACTGAGAGCTCTGTGCCAAAACAGGGCTTGACATTTGGCGCTTCCAATCCAGCAGCATCTCCCTGCCCTGATCCACTTCCATGCTTTCACAAAAAGTTAGTCCAGCCCCAGGGCATATTCCTGTTGGATAATCTTCCTTCTGGCTGGAGGCAAACAGAAAGGGGAGCATGAGCTTCTGCCTCTTCAAGCTGCTCCCAAGCCCTGCTTTGTCCCAGAACAGGCATGAGTGCTACCGCTCCTGTCTGGGACATCAAGGGTTGCTCTTTGTGCCTTGTTTCTTGCTTTGAAATCCTCATACTGGGACTTGGGCTTCAGATGCCACACTCCTGCACATTTGCTAATCATCTTGGGTCTGGTTCAGAGCTTCTCCTGTAGATGCAAGTGTTTTCCAGCCAGTTCTGGTGCTTTCTTTAAAGCCCTCCCCATCTACTACTGATTCTATGTCAATGAGTTCTCAAATTTCTTCAATTTCTTTTTGTGTTGTTCATATGAGCTTCATAACTTCTTTGTGTCAGGATTCTTAGCTTTCAGAGTAAAGCACACTCACTCTGCTGTGCACTTTCAGTTCCAACTTTTACAAGCAGAACAAAGGAGGGAAAGAATTGTCATAATTTCATGTGTAATTATTTGCATATTCTTCACATAGATACTGTTAAAAATATGTATGAGACTGGTAGAGCAAACAGACTTGGTGTAAACCTGCCCTTGAAAATGAGCCATTCTCCTTTGGTGTGAGAGACAAAAGAGTAACTACGACCAGTTCTTTCACATATTCCCTTCTAGATGTAGAGTCAGATGCATTTCCATTATTTTGTTCATATTTCTCTCTGGACAGAAAAAAGCAGATGGGACAATGCCTGAGGCTCCCAAGAACCTTTTTGGGCATTTTTGGTGGTGACTGCTTCTCTGATCCTCTTGCAGACAGTGTCTCTGAATTACTGTACAGCCTCATAGATGCCATTTTTTGTATGGGTGTTAGCTGGTATCAGGAAACCCTTTTCTGAGACCCAACATGTGCCTGAGGAAAACTACGGGCACATTTGTCTATGCTTCATCATTGTGTCCTTACATGAATCTGCTGTTTTCCTCTTGTCTGGTGTAGAAACACCCTTCTCACAAGTACACAAGATGTATTTCTATTTATTCTGTTTTGGGGTTTTTTTTTTGAAGCTGTTAAAAACAATATTAAAGGGTTTATTTGCTCCTGTGCACATTTTTTGGTTTTGGGGGTCTTCAATGTTTTGGCACTTGTGGTTTCTTTTTTTAAGGGAAAGAAGATTTTCAGTTTTCTTATATCCACATCACCTCTCTATTTTTTCCTTGTTATTTAAAAATTTATGTGCAAGGATTTTTCTCCTACAGAACATAAGCATCAGGTTTTGACAAGTAGCAAACAAAATATTTTAGCCAATTCTTCTGAATGTTGGGATAGCTTTTTATGCAAAACAAAAAGCAGTGGCCAAGTTTTGAAGTTTCTATGGCTTATAATGCATTGAAATAGTGGTATCAGTCCTTGCTTTTATGTTTTTCAAAAGACTTGAGAACGAGGAGTACCCTCTAATCTTTTTATATGATTAATTTGAATTGCTTTTATGTCATGGGGCACCTTAGGAAAACTGAGATAATTAGTGAGCGTGGGGGTGGAGGGAGCACAGTGAAGGGCATAAGGCCCATGATGGTTCCTGAGTTTCATCTGCGAGTGGTGGCCAAACAGGCAGTGAAGCAAAGAGTGGAGCATGCTCATCTCCTCCAATTGTGCTCTGTTTCACCAAAAGATGCAGAAGGCAAAATACCTTTGTCCTGTGAGCCAAAGTGCATGCACAGGGTGAGCTTCTGTAACTGTCACACAGATTTCACCATGTGTTCTTGATAAGAGCAGGCCACTGAGAGCAGTGTCCTTACAGGACTGGGGACAGGGAAGCGGGGATGACAGACAATATTCACATAGCACTTCTTGAGGCAGAATTTACAAGAAATGCGAGTTTGAGTTTAGGCCACATGTGAAATGTGGTGGTTGAGAGACTGTTTTCAGACAGGGTTTTTTCCCCATACACAAGGCCATGTTATTATTTCAAATTGTGGGAAGTCAACAATAGGAGGACACATGAATAGGGATGTCATGGTTGTCTTTGTGTGGTGGTTTTACTTATTTATTAAATAAGTAAATTATCTTTGTATAGTGACTTGATAAGTAACTTATCTTTGTGGTTTTACTTATTTATTAAACGGGGCATCAGCTTTGCAGAGAAGTCTGATTAATTGTTAATGCTTTGAGTGCTTGTGGCACATTTCCATGTATGTTGGGGATTTCACTGACTTATGGGAAGTGCAAGGAGAACAGTGTCCTGGGTGCTGCCAGGCCTGTGGGAGGAGGAGGCAAAGGGGTATGTGGACTAAAATATTCCTCTGACTCTTCTTGCCCAGCATCCCTGGAGTGCAGCCATGAGGCCAAACAGAAGGGGAAGGAACAGGAGGGGGAGTTTGTTGTCAGGATAGTTGAGGGGCTGCACTATAATCTTGAAGAGTTGAACTTGCTCATTCCTCCTCCTGTTCTAACAAATACAATAAAGAAAAAGCTGAAAGCAAATTTCTACTCTTAGATTTTTGCTGTTTTGGTTGTGACCCCAGACCTCATTATTCCCAAGCTGTCTAAGCGTGAAACAAAATCAAATTAATGAATTTTGAATACAGCATCAAATGAACTGGATGCAGTCTAGTGTTACTAAGCAGCCAAAATGCTTCTCATCCATGTTGTGGTATTGAGAAGGGAGTTTTCTTGTGGGTCATAGGAACAGGATCTGCAGTACTGAGCCTTATCCGGTGGGCCCTTCTCCAGGCTCTCCCTGCAGTAATTCTCACCATCAGGTGTTTAATTGAATATCAGAGAGCCCAAGGCTTTGCAGGCAAGATAATAGATTTATCCTACTAGCTTTCATCTAGATCTTTTGTATTTAAAGTTACCTTAGATCATGGACATGAATTTTCATGTTCTTTCCATGAAATCTGACAATCTAGGACTTGTGCAATCTTTCTTATCACATGGCTCCAGCAACTGGAGACAGAGTCTGTGCTCTCAATACTTGTCCTGTAAGAAGCATTGGCAATTTTATTTTAAATATTTAATTTCCAATTGAATTGAGTGCATTCAGCTGTAGAGTTCCATTATTTCAGAGCCTGTGATCTGACTAAGAGGTAGTTCACTTCTGGCTGGCCTATTTCAGTACCAGCCATCCTGAAAATCAGTGTTGGATCAAATCAGTGAGTTACTGTAGCACAATTTATAGTCTTAGGTGCCTCACAAGTAGGTAAATAAAATTAAACCACAGTGAAAATATCTGCTTGCAGTTCTGTATTTTTCAAGGTCCTTGTTAGATACAGATTGCAAATGAAAAGGATTTTATATTAAAGGCAGAGAGCCCAGGCCTTTGTGTGCGTGCATAAAGCTCTTCAAATATCATGCAGCTGATGCTCCCTGCACCAACTTGTTTCAGGCTTCTGGAAAAGTCATGGTTCTGTTTTCTTGGGCTTTTTGCTTTTCTTTGGTTTGGTTTGAGCTCCTCCTGGGAAGTAACGGGTTGGCCAAACTGGGACAGTTTATGACCTTTCTGAGAGGCAGTCAACACACTCTCTACTGTGACCCACTGTGCCAGTGACAGTGTGCTCTGAAAAGCAGCTCAGGCTGTGTGATGGGAGTGTCCTGTGGCTGCAGAGAACTCAAGTTTTAAATTACTTGATTGGGGTAGGTATATTGAGTCAATTCTGCTTTTATATCCCTAGTCAGTATTTCTAAACTGCTGCTCGAGAGACTGTCAGAAGCCTGATTCATCATCGTGGGCATAACTCACCGGTAATATATTCAAAGTGTAAAATAATGTTAAGGTTTTTGGTCGTACAGACTAACTTGAGAAAACTTCTAGTACGTGCTTGAGAGCATATGAAGACTTTTGCTGCCTTTACAGGACTGAAGATACATGCATTTACTTCTACTTTTCCACTTTCTCCTTAGGCTTTGTCCAACATTGATTCTCCTCCTGGTTGTGAGCTGAAGCCTACAATGAAACATAATTTTGCTTTTGACAACATGGGCTATGAGGAGAGCTCTGAAGCCATGCCCCCTCCACCTTCCCAAGAGCATACTGTGGCAGTCAACATTGTGGGAATGACTTGCCAATCATGTGTGCAGTCAATAGAAGGCCGGATTTCCAAGGTGAAGGGCATTTTGAGAATTAAAGTCTCCCTGGAACAGAACAATGCTGTTATCAAGTATCTGCAGTCGGAAATAAGCCCTGAACAGATTTGCCATGAAATTCTGGATATGGGCTTTGATGCCAACATAGCAGAAGAGAAGTTGGCAACAGTGACTGTAAATTCGCCAAGCTTGAAAGAAGCAGTAGTTAAGCTTCGGGTAGAAGGCATGACATGCCAGTCCTGTGTCACCAACATTGAAGGAAAGATTAGGAAACTGCACGGTGTAGCAAAAATCAAGCTGTCGCTTGATAACCAAGAAGCAATCATTGCTTACCGTCCTCACATCATTCAGCCTGATGACCTCAAGAAACACATCAGTGACCTGGGGTATGACTGCACCATTAAAAGTAAATCAGCCCCTTTGAAGCTGGGTGCCCTTGATCTCCAGCGCTTGCAGAATGCAAACCCCAGGGAGACACCTGCAAGTCTCGAGAGTGATGGGCTGGATCTGCTGGTCACTGGGACGGGTAGCACAACAACAGTGACTGTACAGATAGAGGGCATGCACTGCAAGTCCTGTGTCAGAAACATCGAAGGAAATATATCAGATCTTCCTGGCATAAAAGGTATTAAAGTGTCTTTGGAGGATAAATGTGCCGTGGTAAAATATAGCCCAGATTTAATCACCCTGTCAGCTTTGCAGCAAGCTGTTGAATCCCTTCCACCTGGAAACTTCAAAGTAAGCCTCCTTAATGGTTCAGAAGCAAATAAAGCAGCATCTTCCTCAGGTGCTTTCACATACAACGTTGTCAGACAGCCACCACAAGGCACAACACATACAGCTGTTATTAAGGTAGATGGCATGACCTGCAATTCTTGTGTACGGTCCATTGAAGGGGCTGTATCACAGAGGCAAGGAGTGCAGCACGTAGCAGTTTCTCTAGCTGGCGGTACTGGGACCATACACTATGATCCAGCTGTCACTAGTGGAGAAGAGTTAAGAGCTGCCATAGAAGATATGGGATTTGATGCCTCTGTGCTGACAGGTAACTTTTTTCATTGTCTCTTCTGAATGCCTGGCCTGGTCTGACCTCACTTAGCAAGGGAGAGTGGTTTCAGCTGTAAAGCACCTTGTTTCAGCCCTTAACTGCAGCAGCCTGTGTAAGAGCTGAGCTACATTATGAAGCCAAAAGGTTTGAGGTACAAAACCTTTCAAATAGCTCATCCCCATAACCCTGAAGTAGGTTTTCTCTTATGTCTACAGGCTACTATAAATAGATCAAGCCAAATGTTTCCATTTACATTCCAGAATACTAAAACCTACAAACTTAATGAAGTATCTCTCATTTAAAAACCACTTTTTACCTCGCTAAAACCTCTTTTTAGTATCTTTAGCCTTTGACCTTTATTTCTTCAGTATTTTTACCTGCCTTACTTCACTAAACCTTGCTTTGAGCAAGGTAAGTGGCAAAATGCAGGTACTCTTTGGTGGGAGCAGCTGCTTTTACATGTCAGCTGCATCAGTGTATGCATTTTGTACATGTACTCAATGTTTAAAAAGTTGTTTTGATGCACAATCTCCTCTCTTGCAAATTTCAAATGTGGCAATTTTTACCTCTTCAGCTAAACAAATTTCCTTTGAAATAGTGATGTATTTTACCTGAAATTAAGTAGTTTGATCACAAAAAACCACATCCTATTCACTTCTCTCATGGGTCCCAATCCCTCTGAATCTGTGGTACTACTACAAATGAGGAGGGGCCTGTATGTGGTGTTCATTTATAATTTGTATGGCTTATAATTTGTTAGTAGGAGACCTTCCACTCCCTCTGGAAAAGGAGGGACCCCCCCTGTGTTTGACATGTTCAGAAGCAACTCCTGCTCCTTTACACAAACCTCTGCCCAAGGAAGGTAGTTTGTGAACACAGCTGGAGCTGTTGTGTGTCTGTTCAATATCTGGCAAAGAATAAAAATATTTGCAAGAGGCCTGTTTGTGTTCAGGTCTCCAGAGTGCTTCCAATACTCATTTTGCAATACTTGCAGTGTGAATACTGTGCCACAAAGAGAAACCTGTTGAGAAACTTACTGTTTTCCTTGTTTGAGATGGAGTGATATGAGTCCTGCATAGATGGCAACAATGACAGAATAGGTATGACTGGACTACATTCTCTGTGCTGGATAAGGACCCTCTAGAGACCAATATATCTTTATCAAGTGGAGGTAGCTGACAGCTCTGGGCATTGAAATTGGATGTAATCATTTGCCATCCGAATATGGAAAGATAGTTCTGTAGAGTTAGACGGGCATACAAGTGTTACTGGTGAATATGCATTTTTATAAGCATAGTAACAACCTAATTATTTCCATATAGAGACCAAGGTTATTGTGTCATCTTCTAAACAACTATGAGGGTTTGTGTGGTGATAAATGTGACTTGTTTGTCATGATTTTGCATCATCCAATCACACTGCAAATAGTTCAGTGTGTTGTGCATTTATTCGAGATACTGCCGCTGGAGAGCACAGGTGCCAGCCTGATGCCAGCAAAGCCGCTGTGCAGCCTCGAGCTCCAGAGCCTCCTCGCCAAGGCCGTGTCTCGGATGCTCTTCCAGAAAGTCCTCACCCTGATGGGTCGAGCCAGCTCCGTGGAGCCACAGAAGAAAAGTGCATTTTACAAATCACAGGCATGACCTGCGCATCGTGCGTGTCTACCATTGAAAGAAATTTGCAGAAAGAAGATGGTAATAAATTTAAGATTCCTGTAATGAGCCTAATAACAAGTGATGATGGGATGGAAAAGATAGTCTATGATATTAATGGAAGATGCTGTCGTACAACATCTAGAAGTTAAATAGATTTAATGCTCTTTCTTCGTGCTAATGTAACTATGTCACTGTTTAACTATCCTATTGCACTGGTGGACAAACATGATGAACATACTTGTAACAGGTTGTAATGTGATAAAAAATTCAATTAATTCTGAAGACAAGAGCATAGAAACTGTTGTTATTTAGTTTTCAGGGCCTTCTTGGTTTACAAAGCAATTCATCTCCTCCAGAGCCATTGAGAGCTCAGGCATGCTCAGGTGTATTTGCACAAGCAGGCGCAAACAAATGTATGGCTCCACTGCCAGGGTAAGCTTAGGCACAGTGGTGTTTACTGGTCTAGAGGTCTACAGGCTGGGGCTGCCTTTCCTCTGGCTATGTAGAAGATTAACAGATGAGACTTAGCAATGTCTGATTTCATTTGTGTCAGCATACCTTTGGGAGGTTTTACTTATTGATTACTCTCTTGCCGGTCTCCCAGTGGTGGTCTTACTGCCTTGATTTAGAAATCAAAAAAAGCATTAGCTCTACAAAACAATTCTTTTTTGCCTTCTGATCTTTATGTTTTGATTTTAAATTCTAAATGTAGATTTCTGTGGGCTTTTTTTTAATTAAAAAATAAGGAAGGAAGGAAAACAGAAAAATAAAAAGGTCTAACATTGTACTGCAAAGCTTGTTCTAAAGTACAAGAGCCTAGGGTAGATCTTGCAGCAGTGGATGTAAAGATTGCTTCCAAACATACTGTTTGTCTCATTAGATCATAGTAACACCCACCTCTTTCCATGTGTAAATCTTGCAATTCCCCTCATTGCTAAAGGGAAACTCAGTGTGGCTGTGTCTCTCTAAAAACTTCACTGTTGTGACTAGGGAACAACTCTAGAAGGAGGCAGAGAGAAATCATTAGGCTTATAAGATCTCCTAGTTGTTACAGTCCTCACTGACAGTCACTTGTAATATTTTATTTTTCTTTCTCTCAAAGGAGCTACATTATCTAATATTTTTGTTATTGCCACTGCAGGAATTGTTTCAGTGTTGGTAGCACTGATGGCAGGTAAAGCAGAGATAAAATACAAGCCAGAACTCATACAGCCTCTTGAAATAGCACAGCTGATCCAGAATTTGGGTTTTGAAGCTGCCATCATGGAAAATAATGCAGAAACAGAAGGGCAAGTGGAGCTTCTTGTAAGTCATGTGTATTTGAAATTATATGTTTGTTTTGGAAAACTCGGGTCTGGAAGGCTCGTTTTCTTGCAAATAACTTTGCTTGGGCAGTTGTGGCTTCAGCAGCTCAGTTCTGGGTGGTGACACTATTTTTTTCATAATTGCTGTAAAGACAAAATCAACTTGTCTTAGAAGAAGTTATCCAAAAGCAATGAAATAAAAAGTGATAGTTCTATGTACAGATTAAACTTTTCTTAACAAGCAGAAATGAAACAAAAGTTTCCATTAAGGCACTGTAGTAGAGAGTCTGAGTAACTGGGCATGTGTCAACAAATATTTATTGCTAATGTTAAGAGCTTTGCATGGAGATCTAGGAACTCTGGGTAAAATCAGTAAAATTAGTAAATTGCTTATATGAAGGATGGATTCCTCAAATACTGATTTTTATCCTCTTACATCCTTTTATCCTTTCATCCTCAGACAGATACTTACTGCAAGAGAGAGAACAACAGTCTCCTGCTGTGTTAAATCACAAAATGGTAACATGCCTTATTGAAGCCACAGGAAAATTTGAGATGAAGTTACGCGTGCAAGTTTGGCTTTGGCAATGTTAATATAGGTGTTGATAGAACCATATTAGTGATTCTTTTACAGTTAATAGCATGTCTCAGTGCTACCATGCAAATACATGGCTGTGACTATATCTGCTGTCTGCATAATTTTTTATTATAAAAGTGGATAGTTATGTTCTCAGCTTTGTAGAGACAGATTTAAGACAGATCTATAAAACCTTTACACTGAGGCCTTGTCTCAAGCACACCTACAAATATTGTGTGAATGTGAGGGACTGCTGACCACCCAAAAATGTCATTTCTTTAGGTTACAGGTATGACTTGTGCTTCTTGTGTTCACAACATTGAATCCAAACTCATGAGAACAAATGGCATATTCTCTGCCTCAGTTGCACTTGCGACTAGCAAAGCTCACATCCAGTTCAATCCTGAAATTATTGGACCTCGAGACATTATAAAAGTAATCAAGGTAGGCTTTGGAAACTTTTTATGTATGGATAATCACATGGTGAAATTTAGAAGGAAATAAAACAGCTAATATTTGAGGGGTTTCACTGATTTTGTAGGTGTCATAGTTATTGCCCTGTTTTTATGCTCTTGTGGTGAGGCTGCTGTGTTCCACAGGAATGCATAGGCTCCCCAGCTGTTACTCTAAAAACACACACTAAAAACTACAAAATGAACCTTTTTTTATCTTTGTCTGGCAGAAGTGTCATATGTTCATTTCTTATAATTCTGTATGTAGAATCACAGTAATTTCAGTGAAGTGTTGCTAATTCAGAAAAAAGTACTTCTTTCTCTTGACAGAGACAAAGGCTGTAAAAGAAGTTTTACCACAGCTTATGCCAAAGTATTACATATCTCTGTACACACTTGCATCTGTTCCCACATCTTTTTTGAATGGAAACATCTTGTGATACAGCCTGATAGTAAATGAAAAAATCTTGGTTTTCAAGTAATCACACAGATCACTAAATCTTCTGTTATCAAGGCCCAGATGTGGACAAATTCTTTTTTTTGTCCCACCAGAGGGGAAGAAATCATACTGTATGAGGCGCATGCAGTGAGTAGTCAGGAGGACATCAGAGACTGTTTGCCTTCCGTGCTCTAGCATATTTACTCAGAAAAGAGCTGCTAGATCACAGAACGGATGCAACAGTGGTTGCTAACATGTTAACTAGTAGATTGCTCAGGCTGGCAGAGTAGTTCTCTAAAGCGTACTTTGCCACAGAAGCATTTCATGATGCAGGTAGGAAGTTTAATTGTATTGTTCTTGCAAGTGTGCTTTGGGTTTTTAGGGTGTTTGGGCAGGAGACATAGTTCTACTGCAGTAACTCACCCAAGTGTCACTCGAAGCTGGATTTTTGCTTGTGTTTGTTAATGGGATGCTTTGCCCTGCAGTTTGTTGTTCTATCTGTTTAAACTGAACTTACACGCTTTGATTTTCAACTTCAGGTGTATTTATTAAACTGTAGTGTTAGGTACTTGCTCACAAGGTTGTCTAGCTCCCAGTGGCTTGTGTGTTTTAACTTCCTTTGGTACATCCCATATATCCTGATTATTCCAGTGGCAATGAAAGGGCATATATTTTCCTTTAGAAAGAGTGCAGTAGAATTCCACCCGTCAGTGGGAGCTCCCCATGCCTAAGAACTTGGACACTTACTACATCTATACAGTGTGTTCATGTATAGGTACCAGAAGTCCTTTGCAGTCCAAATTTTGAGTACTGACTGAAATATCCTCTCATTTTGGCAGAATCTAAAAATAAATAAGGGGTTGGAATTTATTAAACATGGAACAGTGTCCTTTTCTGACATTTCTTCTAAAACTAGTGTAATTTAAATGTGTTGTAAAGTAATATGGTTAGCTTCATCAAAACTAACTTATCTTTCCTTCCCTTTCAATAAAAAGGAAATTGGCTTTCATGCTTCTGTGGCTAAAAGAGCTCCAGATGCACATAACCTGGATCATAAAAAGGAAATACAGCAGTAAGTATTTCTTTTTTCTCTCACTGATGAACATGTCTAGATCATATCTTGGAACTCTACTCCCCCCAGCACTTCCCAGTTAATTAGGTTATTCTTGTCTAAAGCATATTTAATTTTACCAATTGCCATTTGGTTCAAGTACTTTATTACTTTCATTTGTTTTAGTTTTTAACTGCCAGAAGTTTATACAGTCAAACGTTACAGACACCAAAGATGGTCTAAAATACTGGATCTTTGCAGATATCCCAAAACTGTGTGTTAGTACAGTTAATAACCCCAGCCCTGCACAACCAGCACAGCTGGGCCTGAGTGTAAAAAACCCATGGATTTACAGTTTTTCTTTTTCAGGTGGAGGAAGTCTTTCTTGTACAGCCTAGTGTTTGGTATCCCTGTTGTAGTCATAATGATTTATATGCAAATACCCAATGGTGAAGACCATGGGTCTAAGGTGCTGGAACAGAACCTCATTCCTGGGTTATCTATTTTGAATCTTCTCTTCTTTATCCTGTGCACTTTTGTTCAGGTATGTCCATAGTATTTCCTAGGGGTTTGCTTCCTATTCATCTCCCATTTATGTAATCTCATGTGATAAAGACAGGCTAATGGAAAGATTTAGTGGATTGGGCCTGCCCTCTTGTCTGTACCACATAAGCAGAACAAAATGACACTTCTCTGCAAGTTATCCATTCTGTACTTACTCATAGCTCTTACTCCTGCCAAAGTTGCATCAGATAGTTTCCAAGTGGAGAAGGTAATATTAAGATAAAGAGATATCTGATCATTTGCAAACTAATTGGGTAGCTGTAGGTAAATGCTTTCATTTCCTATGCCTGGTTTACTTTACATTGCTGAGGAAAAGGATGATATTTGCTGGTTTTCAGGACAAGGAATTGCAAATGAGAGGATGTCAATGGAGTCAGTCTCCTAGCAGACCTGAAGTTATATCAGTATCAAATTTGCTTGGGTCAACAATGCCTTCCCTTATGTACTACATGGTTTTAACTCTGCTGTGGGCAGTATTACGTACTCTGTGGTTCCTGATCT
>WAAG01003224.1:1312-16039 GCA_013390105.1 Tichodroma muraria
GGAACGTTTATAAACAGCTTCAGTGTAAAGCTGTGATCTGATAACAGCCATTCAGAAAAAACGAGGAACTGTCACCCTGGAAAGAGTCCTTCAGAGCAGAGCAGTGATATATAATAAAAACCAGTGCTCACACTGTGGATTGGGAACTTGCTGCTTGACCCTACTTGCTATAAAGTTTGAACCTTCAGTCTCTCATCTTGAAGCCAGTGGGAGTTTTTTCATCCAACCGCTAAGCAAATCACAGGACTTAAGTGGAACTAATCTTTGGCTCTGTATGTCAGATTCAGCACATGTGTGAACGAGGGACAACAGAGAGCCAGAGCCCACCTGAATGAAAACATTCAACAGTGAATCATGGAGTGGAACAGCCTTTGTGGTAGTTGCTTTCACAAGGAGATAGTTGGCTTTTGTAAGCTCAATGTCCTTTTTCACCCCAAGGCAAGCACTCAGTGCTTGTGGTGGTGTTTGCAGTGTTGTATGGGCCAGAAAAATTGAGTGCTCCTCTCTTCCACACAATGAATTTCCCCCTATTTTAGAGGGTCTGGGATTTTGGTCCTTTGCTGAGAAATAATCCCTGAAAAAAACTGTCCTGTTGGCTAGGTTTGTAGTGATGATCCCTGCACTATCAAATTATATTCTGATTTATCAGATTTGGACTGCAGACGATATCACAAAAAAAAAATAATCCCAAAACCTGTTAAAACTGTTTGAAACAGTGAAAATGTAATGAAAACACCATTCTACCTGTCATGCTTCTTGTCTTCCTTTCAGCATAATATGGGATTGTGGTCTGGGTAGCATACCTAAAATATGGTATTGATTAGCCTTGCAAAGGAAAAAGACTTCCTGAGATACTTTCCTCATACTTATAGTAGAGCTTTTGGCATTGTTTATTAGTTCTTTGAAATATGAAGTTGCATAAAGGCAAGTTTAGTAAGTAGCCCTGTGTTTTGGATTTTCCCTCAGTCTGATGTCCTCAGGGAAATGAAACACAGCAGTGGGATCTGGACGCTTTGGAAAAATTTACGTTCAAAATAGCCAACCTCAAAACCCTGTTCCTGGGAGGGGCAAGGCACAGCATGAAGATGATTGATGCCTTTCCACTTTGGTGTCGGTTTTTGCACTGTTCATGGCACTTCTGATGCTTAGGTGGCCAAATCACATTCAGCCTGTACATGTTCTTTGTAACCTGTTTAGGAAAGTGACTGTTGTTCCCTAAGGGGAATTAATAAATACCTAGACACTGCTACTGTGTCCTAGTTCTTTTAACTCAGTGGGCCTTTAAATATGTTTCTCTGAATTCTCTTAATAGAATTATTTTAGTACCTAGGTCCTACTTCCTAGCATGATAGTCCTAGGATCTATTAGAGTAAGTAGTAGTGGATATTCATAAAAGCTTACTTTGATTAAAATATGGTGTGAAATTGAGATATACTGTGAGTAGGATCAAATTGGATAAAACCCTCCAATAACTGTCTTTTTCTGTCAGCAGCACCACGGCCCTGTGTTCTGTGTTTTAGCTCCAGAGTCTAGACTGTGCATAGGGTACTAAGTCAATGAGGCTTAGAAAGGATTTTTTAGTTGAAAAAGCCATCTTTAATTTCAGTTATACTGCCTGTTGATCCCCAGAACAAATATTAACTCCTCAAGAGATGCCATAGCTTTATGAACAGGAAAGCTCTTTTAAATTACATTATGTAGTCACATAGTCCTTAACAAGGTGGCATGAAAAGTTAGATGTGGAGAGCAGCACAGATCTAGACTCTGGTGTTTAGTTCTGGTAGTGTTGATGACAGTGTGGTATTCCATGAGCTGGAGGTCCGAGTTGTGACTTTCAAAACTATGGGGAGAATATGTATCTTTACAGCCTGGAAAGGACCTAAATGTGATCATGATCTGTTTTGGAGCTTAGGAATCCCTGCAAGACAGGGATATCTTTTAGGAGTCACACAGCTCAGTCCAGCCAGAGTACAAGTTGGTTTATAATGACAAAAGCAAACAAAATTGGATATATTACTAATTTATTATATAGGAAATTTCTGTTAGTTTAGTTCACAAAGCATATTTCTCTACATGTGTTAGAATCCTGATTTTTCTTACTATCAAGTTTACCATAACATTCCTTCCAATATTACTAAATTCTCTTGGACTTAGCTGCAACTCCCATAAAAATGAATTTTCTTGTATGCTGTGCAGGGCTGTGCCTAATTCATCTGGGCAAGTTTGTAATGCCTGGGTTTTTGGCACTTTCTTTATTTTCTTCCTGGTTTCTAGGTCTTTAAATGAAGAGATATTTTCCTGACTGCTATTGAACAAAAGTGTGAATTACTGTCAGTTGTATTTTGTAAACCATTGAACAACAAGAGGGGAAGCCTGATTTCTGTCTTAAGAGAACTAGTTCTGGATATCTAACAACTGCAGGATGTATTGTAACAATGTACACATTTCTAACTAAAGCCTTTTTCTTTCCATGTCTCCTGTCTTGCAATTTCTGATTTTTGTGACCACAAGGTCACTGCAGCTGAAATTCTGACTTTGTTCGGAGAGATAATGGCGTAGGTGAATTTGTTATGTTCCCATTCACTCTCTCACACACAAGCAGGAGATCCTATTACTGTTATTTCTTTCCATATTTGAGATAAATGTGTTCCACGCTGTCAGATGCAGACTTTATCGAGAAAAGTGTAATCAAAGCTACTGTAAAATAAAAGCACAGGGCATGCCAACCTGCTCAGTAGTAGCAGCAAGTTAAAGATGTGGTTACATTGCCTTGTGCTGCTTTTGTGAGTAGATGCCACTTGGCAAGATTTCTCAAGAAAAATGTTTCCTAAGCTACTTCTAACCGTTGAATTAATCTTAAATTATTGGATTATTTTTCAAAAGATGACATTGTGTTGGACTGAAATGAAGGCCTAAGCTTCGAGGGTCTATAAGAAGTTTTAATCTTCATTTATGTAAGATATACAGCAAAAAGTAACTAACAGAGGCTTGGTGATTATGTTGTTATCATTTCACTGATGCCCAGAGACCTCTGCTGATTTGCTTTGGTCGTGAAGTATAAATCCAGGTGTATGCCTAGAAGAAATGTGTCCCTGATGCACCTGTGGACAGCCCATGGTGCACAATGGCTGTGAGCACACCCGCTCTGGCCCTGCCTGGGGCACTTTGGGTTGACCAAGGGGGACCCAGCTGAGGCTACAGTTTCCTTTCATTCATACTTAGTGGCTTAAAAGAATGTACTGGGAAAACCCCAGACTGAGGCTTTCTCACAAAAACTCTTTCTCAACATCTTCTGTCAGATTTCAGGAAAAAACAACCCCAAATCCCTTTAAGGTTAGGTTCTGTTTCATTACATGCAGCAAATTGCTTAAAATTACATCTTTGTTTTCCTGGCATTTAGTAAAAGCTGGTCCACAGGGGTGTGGTTTGTTTGGGGCTCTACCTTCTCAAGGCTACTGTTTGTGATTTTTGAGAATTAACAGGTGAATGTAAACTATTATACGTTAATACCAAGGCTTGTTCTCTTACTTCCCAAATCCTTCATTTTTTAGTGGAATGCCCCAAAATCTGCAGTCCTATAAAGTTCATGTCAGTGGTCTAAACTGCATGCACTCAGGGAGAAAGAAGAAAAACTAGTATGCAGGTGACCTGCAGGCTACACAAACTTTCTGTCAGGGGACAGTGAGATTAAGCTAATTTAGTCAGGAAGGATCCTTTATGATTGCTAATAGGTGTGGTTTTAGAGTCATTGTGTATAATTGTCCATGGGTTAAAAAGGGCCATTTCTAGCTCCCATTTGTGCAAAATACAATTATTCATTATGATAAGAGGAGCAAACTTTATTTGGACCTCTGCCAGAGATGACAGCAACACCATCCTCTCCCTCTGTTTTTCGTATTACCCAGCGTGTGTATCTGAAAAGCCAAGTAAAGTTCTTTCTGATGAGGCAGGAAGATGGGTGAGCCCTGCCTTGAAGGGTTTGTACTCTGAAGCTCTAACTGAAAAAACATGAAAGAAAAACGTCTAATATCCATATTTCCCCATCCCACACTTGCGGTCTCTTTAAAAACAGCTTGAGCTCTAACCATGGCAGAAAAAACTTGCAGGACTGTCAAATAACCTCAGGGAATTTATGTTTGTTTCCACAACTGCAATTTAACTGCGTCTGAGTGCAGACTGAAGGGATGTCTCTGTGTCCCTGAGCTCTCCTTTGTGCTGGCATTAATAGCTGAAGGATTGTACAGGGAGCCACCTCACAGAGCCAGTGTTGTAAACGATCTGGTAATTTTTTGTCAGGTCACTTTTTCAACCAGACCACTTCCCTGGCCCAGCTTCCTCTGCAATCACAATGTCTGCTCTACACTGGCTCCAGGACTTGGCAGGTTGGAGCTCCCTGCCTAGTAGCTGTCCATGCTTAAACGAGATTAATCTGATGGTGAGGATGCGGATGGAACTCTCATTTTACATACAGGCAGTATCCAACCCAGAGTAAATATTTACAGGGAGTTCATGGGGATGTTTTTGACAGGAGCAGAGGGAGGAGTGTTCCTTGGCTAATTTTGTGGCCCAGTGAAGGTCAAAGAAGCTCACAGACCCTAGAATGGCTATCTAATGTCACTGGGGTCCCTGGGAGTCTGGTGCCAAGCATTATGTGATATTAAATGCCCACTTTGTGGAGATATCCAGTAATATGAGTGTGGAAAAAACCCCCAAATGATTTCCAATGAAATCTGTAGCTGTTGCAGCTATAGGAGTTCAGACATGTAATGCTGATGTTCCTGAGGGCCTCAGAAACCTTATCGAGATGGTATTCAGGGTCAAAGATGGCAAATACTTTTAAGTTCCTGCTTCTTGAAGTCAGACTTGTCATGCTTGGGGTCCTGATTTATGATTTTTGAACATTTAGGTTGGCACTAAGAGAAAAGACAATCTCTAACTTGATTTAAGAAAAAGACCTGTCTTTGGCCCCTGTAATTTGCATTCTTGCCTGAATACAAATGCAGACCCTGAGCTACTTTCCCAAGTCTCCCCCTTGGCTCAGCTGTGTCCATAACTTTGTGTTCCCATTCCTGCACCAGGAGTTTCTCCTGTCTGGGATCTGGGCCTGCCCCCCAGACCAGCTTGCTGAACGGGATGGGATCATCGTCCCGTGGCTGACACCACCCTCACAGACAGATGGAGAGCTGAGTCTCAGTCACTAGTCCAAGTTTCAGGATATTTTCCTTCATTCAGGATGATGAAGATGATGAGCAGAGCAATCTATTTTTCCCCTGTATTTTTTGTCCCCATCTGCTGTTACAGAATTTTTATCTTTTACCATTAAATAGGCAACCATTCATCAAGAAATCTGGTGCTTCTCAAAATACCATAAAGCTAAAGGGAAATAAAAAGCATAGGAAGATAGATGTAACTGTTTGTTTAGTTTATGTCCAAAGTGACTAATTGATTTTAAGTGATATTTTATAGAAATAGTTGATATCCAAAGCTAAAACCTCATGTAACAAATCTCAGCACAGATGGTATTGTGGTTGCAATCAAAGAAAAATGGCATATAGTAAACGAGTAGAGAAGATTTCACATCCTATATAGTAAGTCTTGAAAGATGGTCGGAAAAACAACACTTTATATGTTCAGAAATTAGAAAGTTGGCTTCTGACAGAAATAGCACAAAACCTGGCCTTAAACATTTTAATCTGCCAAACCAAGCTAAAGATACTCAGGGTAGGTGCGGAAGTGAACCATACGTAGGTGAGGGCAGATAGGCTCTTTGCTGAGTAACAAAATAAACCCCTTAGTCTGTACCTAAAAGTATCCTTCTTACTCTCTGTGTTATGGAAGGATCTTTTGAGGAATAATATTGAGATGGGGACAATGTTGATTTTCTGGCTAAAGGGAAATACCTGCTTTTAGCCTATGGAACAAAGCAGTTTCATGCCTGGACATTTTCAGTTCAGCAGTTCTGAATTAGTATTCCAGGAATAAAGAGCTGCTCCGAGTTCATAAGCACCAAGATACAGAACCAGACAACACAATAGCAAAGCATAAGTTTGTGAGTGCAAATATGCCGTGTATGGAGGAGGATGTGACAAGGAAGAGTGGCACAGAATTAGAAATGAAGACTGTAATGGTTAAATAGGCACAGCTGGAAAATCTGCCTGGTCAGAATATAATTACTGCCAGCTCCTCTGGGGAGAGGCTGGATAGGAAGGGTCTACATGGAATGTCTTGGGCTAAAAGACCTTAAAGCTGAATATTTCCTCGGCTTGAGGGGGGGGCTCAGCATGTTGTGGGATGTCCAGTGGATGGGATTAAGAGCAAAGACAGCCCACCCAGCTCCAGCAGTCCCTGGGCTGTGGATGATTGGCAGCTGAGGGACTGCGAGGGGAAGTGTCAGACTTCATGCCAGGGTCTTCATTTTCTCTCCTGGCCATCTGCCTTCAGCTGCTGCTGGAGATTGGCCGCTGGCTTGGACAGATCCTGGGTCTGACCCAGTCCACATTTTCTCCTGTTCAGTGACAGGAGATGAACGTTGTGAAAGTCCTTAACAGCTACAATATGTTTAGTGAAAACTTTGCTGTCCTTCTGGGACATGGGCAAAGTTGATGATTCACAGAACTGGGCAGATGTGTGCAAACTCTTAGGAAATCAATTGAGTATATAGTAAATCTAATAAATTAATTTACCTTTCTTTAATGAATAGGAGCATTTTCAGTGTTGGTTTTGGTAGGCATGTACTTAGCACATATATGTAGGAAAGGATTAGGTTTCAGTAGAAAGAAATTAATCCAAACTCATTGACTGTAGCCTCAATAACAATATTCTATCATAATATATTCACATTTTATGCTGAATGTCCATTAATGCTATTTCTTTTACCTATTCCACTGCTGCTGAGGGATATATTATTTTCTACAAGAACTTGACAGGCACAGACAAGCATCTGCAGTGGGAAATCCTTTACCTCTTGCTATCTGTAGGTTTTGTTAACTCTTCTAAAATAATCTTAGGACAGTCTGAGAGTCACATTCATTCATATTCTATATGGGTTCTGCAATGAAGCAACAATTAAAGTAGTGTCTGTAATGCTAAGGTTGCTGATCTCAAGAAGACAGTATCTGTTTCAGTTTCAGGATCATTTACAGCTTCCATGATAATGGAACTGACATCTAAAGTAATTATTCTCCAAATAAATAATTAAACTGAGTAAAGCAGGGCAATTTTAACTATTTATAGGAGGTGTCCCAAAAGACACTAATGGCAATGATTTTTTTTCTCTAAGAAAATGGGTTTACAGAATTTCTGCAAGTCATTACGCAGGACAAAGAAATGTCCTCTGCTTTCAACTAGAAGCCTTGAAGTGGCAATCAGTGCTTTTTTTACTGCAGTTCAGACAATCTCAATGTTTTATAAAAAATATTAGGGAAGTTGGCAATGTCCAAGCTTTTTCTAGTTACTTCTGCTACTTACACAGATAGGGAATTTTCACTGCTTTGATGGAAGGCTATGGATCACTAAGAGTTAAAGGATTTTTGCCTATGTTCTAGACTCATTTACAAGATCTCCACTGAGTATAAATGAAGCCCAGGATGTTGAAGCCTAGTTGTAAAAATGTATAATGAGAATGCATAAAATACGCTGAGCTGATTCACTGAAGTAAAACAAGGATAAGATTCTAAGCTGGCCAAGATATTTCTGTTAGAACAGTCATGTGGATTTTGGCTTTTGTGTGCAGAAGAGATGCAGAGACTTTTTAGAATAGATGCAATATAAAATGCATCACTGTATTCAAGGTTCATTAGTAAATTACTCATTCAGAATGCTGCAAGGTGTGTTATTTGAATTCCTATCTTATTAAATTAAAATTCCAGTTTCAGTCCCTGGGAAGAGGAAATTTTCTTTGTTGTAGACAGTGTAACGGTACCCTGGGCAGTGTTAAGTGGACAGATAAGAATAAAGATTCTATTGACAGGATCTTTGAATTTTACTGTCTTTTAGTACCACAGGGAAATTTCTCTGCAGCTTGCTAGTATTTGAAATTTTTAATTTTTTTTTTTGGCAAATCATTACTCATTAAATATAATTAATACCAAGAAGAATGAGTGCACTCAATTAAACCACTGTCCTCTTGTTTAAGTACAAACATTTTGCCAACAGTTTCTCTGGAATTACAGCATCTCAGGTTTCAAATTAAATCTGACATCTAACCTACCATTTGGGACACTAAATATACGACTTTCTCTAGAGAGAAACTGTCTGTTCAGTTAAAGTGCTGCTGCACCAGCAGTGACCTATGAGGAGAAGGAAAACTCAGCTCTTAGCCTTGCTGCCAAGCTGCTTTATATAGCATTTGAAAAACACAAAGTTGTTGATCCTGGGAAATGGTTCCAATCTGCTGTTAAAAATTGTAAGGGGTGGCAGTGTGGCTCAAAGATTTGCTTGTCTCACATACAGAGCTCATGTTATCTCCTGCCCATCAGAGAGGGTGGCAGGAATGTAACCATTGGTTGTATTCCAGATAATCCAGCTCTGTGAAAGGGCCCAGGCCAGTAACTTGTGAAATCATGAGCAGTATCTCCTGTTGCGCTGCCACCTTGGTTCCCAGGGCAATTTGTGGTAAGGGAAAGAATAGGAATAAGTCTTTAAGTTCCACAAAGATTTTAACTTTCATAGCAAAATTTATGCAAAGTAATAATTGCTCTTACAGGCAACAAGTCCTACCCCAAAATTCCCAGTAAAATGCTAAACATTAGAACATGCTCTTGAGAGATTGGGGAAATCTGCATTTGATTTTTACGTGCCAGTGATGGGCGGAATCAGAGGGATGTTTGCTGCCTATAAATCACATTCACCATGGAACTTCCCCTGGCAGGGACCTCGCAGTTAGTGATCCAGAATGTGTTAGGATGGCAAGGAACTGGGCATGCAAAGAAAAATGAGTGTTTCTCCTCTTAGCCAGCTCACCCGTGGTGCTGCAGAGCTATCCCAAACCTACTCACAAATGCTGCATGTGGCAAATACGAAATTAGGATGATAATGTGTGGGCTCCCATGTGCACAGGGCCTGTGTGAGATTGGCCTGGCCTTCCAGCCAAAGATTGCAAGTTAATTTGAAGCTGAAAGACTCAGTTTGCTTCTGAGGAACTACTGTAAAGATCAGAAGTCATGCAAATCGGTGGAGCGCTGCATTTGCTGTCTTCTCCCACCTTGTGGATGATTTATAAGCAGTTTAACTGTTAGGGGTCAGTTCTTACTCCCATCTCAATTCTTTTGCAGGTACAATCATGGTTTTGGTCAGGCTGTTTTCTCCTTTGACTTATTTTATCAGAACTGGACTGTTAATTGGAGCCAAGGTTTGGCTTCCTTTACTGTGAAATATAATTCTGTTATCACTGCAACCACATTCTTCCCTAGGTGATTTCCACTTTGGTTTTAATTATTTTAATTTTTTTTTTAAAATCCCATGAAATATAAAGTATTTCCTTACTTGGGTAAGCTGGATAGCCCTTTGGTCTAAACAGAGTTCTTTCATTTTGAGATTTCTGATATGCTAAACCTCTGTGAAAGTTTGATAGAAGGCAGCTTTGAGGCTTCTAATTAATTATGTACAAAAAGTTGACAGTACTCTACTGGGAGGTGTTCCTAATAATCCATGCATGTAATATAGTGGGAACATTGTTTATAAATATAAATGAATTGGAAGGTTTGTAACCTTGGAATAATAGAAGATGAGAAATCAAATCATGGCTGGCAACCTCACAATTAAATGCTCCAAGATTAAATGACCTACTTGAAAGCTACATTTTTATCTTTGTTTTCCAGTAAGTAGAGGAAAAATAATCCCTGTAATAGCTCCTTTAAGCTCTTACTGAGAGTGAAGTAGGGAAATGTTTGTTTTAATATTTCATATCTCCCACAAATGAAAAGACGCGCTCCTACAGTTTGGCCTAGCTGGAAAATGCACAGGTCACATCACGCTGAAAGAGAGGGTAGAGAAGGGAGAGACAAAGAAGGTGTCAATAAAGTAGCTACAGAACGGTGGCTAAAGGATATTGAAAGTCACAGGTAAGGAAAGGAAAAGCAGTCACAAAACTGGAAAAGAAAGTCTGTCTCTGGGGAAAGTGTTAAGAATATTAACAAAGCAAAACGAATTCAAGGGTGTAGAGGAAAGACCAGTCTTCAGATTGAATTCACTTCTGTCATTATAGCATTTGGTGGATTAAGAATCCTGTTACCATTGGCCAGCGTGGATTTAAAAAACCCCACCTTGTCATCATCAGTATTGAACCTATTTTGCTCATGCTTGGCAGCTGCAGAGCAGCCACCTCCTGGAGGAGGAACAGCACTTCAATAGTGCTGGCTCAGGTCACTCAGAACCACACCTTTGCAGCTACTGCCTCAGCTCTGTTCTGCTGGCATCACTGAAAGCATCATCCACAACCTGAAAATCACATTTCTGTGTGTTCTCATGAAACTTAAAAAGGATCACCTTGATAGTCTTGAAGTTAAAGAAATTGGGAATAAAAATTTACTTTTTAGTTGTTTTCTCTCAATGTCTGACTGTTTCAATGAAAGGCACAACTCCTTCACAAGGCTGCTGCAGTAATAAAGGGCACGAAGTGCCTCAAGATTGTTATAGGGAAAAAATCTGACTGAACAAACCCCACTTTTCTCCCTGCTGCCCTTTGCTAGGCACAGGTGATCACTCACTGCTGCTCTGCACCAGCAGCAATGTTTGCCAGGCTGCTCCAAGCTGGCTCAGCCTGGCTGGCCCAGGGGCAGCACCACCCTGCTCAGACCTGCTTGCTCGAAAGACCCTTCTGCAACTTTTTGTCTCTTGAAAAAGTGTTAATTTCAAAAGTCAGTGAGGTCCCTTTGGCCCTTTCTAATCTTTGTGACAGCACTTAAACCTTTAGTGTGCTGGGATTACTTTTAAACATTAATTTCCATAGAAAACACTCCTGTTTCTCAGACATCGAGAACAAAATACTTGACCTGCTGCCTCCTCCTTTCTTCCCTGGCATGTACAGCACAGCTGATATGATTAGAAAAATCCTCTAGACAGCAAAATTCCCAAGAGCCATGTTATAGTGTTTTGCTGCTGCCATTGACCAACGAACCAACAGATTTGGGAAAATGCTGCCCTGCTTTGCAAGAGCACTGAATAAAAGATTAAAAATAACTCATAGCTAACACTTTCGTGTTCATTTTCAGTATGTCAGAGGGAAATGCTCATTTAAGAAATAGATGATTTTGTGTCTGATTTTGAAAGCAAAGCTCTGTTTGGGATCCATCTCCTCATTTCCATATGAGTCACAATAAGATGCAAAGCCCCAGAAGCGCACAGTGGGCTGCAAACAGCAGATGCTGAGTTAATCTCCAACCCGTCGTGATTCCTTTGCTGCTATGCTTGTTGCTCCCAAGAGATTTTTATCAGGGCAGGCATTACAGTTAATTCTTCAGGGATATGGAGAAATATCTAGGGACAGTGGGCCTTGAATCTCTTTATGATTATTTAACAGCTGATTGTTGTTTATTTATTTGTTGGAGCATTTTTAATAGTGCAGATATTTGAAGAGAAGTACCTTGTTTTAGATTTCTGCTTTGGGAACCCAGGAAAGAAAACGTGGCAGATATTTCATGACTGTATTTTTAACCTTCACGTAGGAAAACTGAGAGGGAAATTTGCACTTCAAACTATAGCTGGAAACAAACCACCCACATACAGAGATAATAAAACATCAAAAGGCCTGTGAAATATGCTGGCACATGTATACGTATTTAAAAGTGCACAAAATGAAGAAACCGGTAACACAAAACTGAAGTTCTTTTCCAGCTGTAATATTAGTTATAATAAAGCAAAGCACAAAATTTTTTAGTCTTTAACTCAAGCTCAGCTGAAGTAATATGGTAAAAATTAATGTTTTCCGTAGTATTCGGATTGCTAAGCATATCTGCTCACAGGATTGAGAATACTGAAAGATGCAAACATTACTCAGCCTCATTAATTCTGTTTGGCTTGAAAACTGTTGTCTTGTGCTCTGGGGAATATGTTGTTTTTATTAAAGTGAAAGTTCTGAAAATGCATCATGGAAATATTAATACCATATTACTCAAGATCGCAAGGCTCAGCACTGTTGTGTTGAACCCAGCAGAAGCTTCTTGACTTTTGCCAGGGTAGTGTGGCTGCAGGAGCAGTTCCACACGATTCCCTCTCACTTTGACATGACAGCACAATGGGGAAAATTTAATTCTGCAGTGTGGGCTGTTGGAGAGGTCAGAGACACCACATGGCTGCTGGAGCACCCTGTTCTACCTCCTTTTGGGCAGCCATGGAGAGTCCTGGAGGGGATAGGCTGGCACAGCTGAACATGTGGAAAGCTGGAGGTCAGATTAGTGCCTCTGGGACAGTCCAGAGGAGATTGCTGCTACTGAAAAAACCTCCAAGAGCTTTTCTCTTCTGTCTTTTGGCAGTTTCTCTCTTGGTCTTTCCTGGGTTTCTCTGTGAGTTGGGATGAAGCTCTGGGTGTTCCAGGCTGTCAGAAACAGAGCAATCCTGCTCTGCCCTCTGCTCCTGCCAAGCAGTGCCTCCCCAGCACAGGGCACAGCATCCCAGGGATTACTACTTTTGGCATGTGGCCACTGCTGAAGTACATTGCCAAAACCGGAATTTTTGACCTGAGTTTCTTCTTTTTTTAACTTTCCATTTGATAGGCTTTAATTTTATTCTGCAGCTGTTAAAGTGTAGGTTATTAAAATGAAGGCTGGGAGTGCTGGAAAAGTCCTGTACAGTGAGCTGTGCCCCAGTGCCTGAGGTCTTGTTTTGAGGTAGATCTGTTATCAGACATGAAACTGGAAATACCAGCTCTCACTTGATGGGCTTTTCTTTGGTAGAGGAACAAAGGTACTAAGCATCTGTAGCTGATAGTCATTGCTCCTTTTATATCAAAGCTTCCTTATCTACTTGGTGAGTGATTCAGGGATTTTCTCTCTCTCCTAGGTGCCCCTGCAGTATGTTTGTTGTAATCTCTCACATATCCTCATTACACTTTTTGCTCCACATTAATAAGAAATGAAGAAGTCAGGTTGCATTAGTTTTCTTATCTTATCCATCTCTTTTAAGAATTCCTCCCCAAAAAGTTAAATGCCCTCTTTTCACTTGACTTTATCATTACCCTTTCCTATGAGCTTTTTTCTCCATTCTGTGCTCACAATATCTCTGCTCTGTGACCTGAGTTGACCACTCCAAAGCTTTTAACAAGATGATTAAATACAATATTGTTAGCTTTCATATGCACATTGCACACACCAGCATTATTCATATATATATATATATATACTTCTATTTAGTTTTTAATCCTTTTCTTAGCTGTGATTTGTGATGGTCTCTCCTTAGCACTTCTGCCACTCTTTACTGGCTGTAGTCAGATCCCTTCTGCTTTCCTGCAAGGGACAGCTCTGATGCTTCACTTTGGCTTTGCCATGAAAAATTATCTCAAACATTGATGATTTCAAACTCACAAGAAACAGAGACAGGCAGAAGCTGTGATATTTGGATTTGGACTTGGATTTTAAGTTCTACAGAGTTCAGGCTATCTTGATCTGCCTAGTAAACGATAAAGGTTGCAAGTAAAATAGCAACTGAGGTAGCTCTCATTCTAATGATAAGGAAACTCAAAAGCCTTTAGTTTGGCACCAGCTGCTTCTATCAGAAAAAGTTAATTTCCAGTTGACCATTGATCAGCCTTTGAGTTCTTGATTAACAAACACTGGCTTTTGTGATGAGATGGGAAACAGGGCACAGAGGGCCCATGTGACTTCTTTGTGAAATGTTAATGTGTTTCCTTTGCTGTACCAAAGGGGAAAAAAGAGTGATGGCATGTTTTTTGGTAATGTACAACTGTATTTCCAGGTAACTCTGACACGATCTCACAAAAAAAAATGTTACCAAAGGGGAAAATAGCACCTCTGTGACCCTCCCCAATACCAAGAACCAGGCCATGCAAAACTGACAAAGTGGAGGTCTACCTTGCCTGGGTAAATGTCCTAAAAGGTCTCTGAAACACCACAGGGTTCACTGCTCTATCACGCCAAAGATACCAGGGAATTTTGGTACATTTTGCTGATGCAAAACACTATGGGGTGGCTGCAGTAGCTGCTATTGAATCACATTTTACTCCTTGCCTGCAGTGCCACTCTTTTTCAGCCTCATTTCACAGACCCTAAAGGGAATGTAAGGAATGCTGTAATCCCTACCATCTAGGAAAAAGGCTGTTGTATTACAGAAAACCAGCAACAATTTGTCTCAAAGAATATTCCATAATCCACTGACCTGCAGGCATCTGAGATGCCAAAAGATGAGGCGGCAAGGCCGCAAAGTGAGTCAGTCAATCGCAGGAGCTCCACAAGACCCAGAGGAAAATAAAAATGCTGCTCAGAGCATGAACTGAATATCCTTTCATCTGCTGGCATTGGAGAAACCAACCTGCAAGTGAAGAAGGCACATTGACAGCTGTAAGCCTTTTGGTCAGCGCCTCCACTTTTCTCAAGCAATTCCTTCAGAACATACAGTTCCCGGATTCCTCTTTATGAGCCCTGTTATCAGTTATTATGTTGGTATGTTCCCTGCTCTTTGCGGGCAGCAAGTGGTGAGAATACAAACCAAAATGCTGCTTCTGACCCTTACTGAATCAGGCTTTTACATCAGTTTTCTGCCTATCCGCTTTCAGAT